>JASAMW010004400.1:0-134334 GCA_030247985.1 Epsilonema sp. ZAB3_2 | reverse complement strand
TCACATCCAATAAATATCATCCACAACCAATAAATATTGCAAAAGTACGAAGGCTGTAATAAAAACAAACTCATGTGAAAACAGAATTCATGCTCATACAATGTAATTGAGAAGTTATCGTGTCGTAAATATCGTATTTTTGGGTGTATATACATATCCCCTGGCCGAAGTATATCCCCCAAGGTATAACCCCATTGGCAAAACATAAACATTGTCCTAACTTTAATATACTACAGCATATCCCCCATATACTGTCAGGGTAGCTAACCAACCTACCTAGGTATGTAACGGGATACATGAAACGTGGCTAAAACTTCATAAATGAGTTTTTGGGATTGGGGACTATATACTAGAGCTCTCACGGGTAGGCATTTTGCATTGATCCGGGTCCGGGTCCGGGTCCGGGTTTTGAAACCATGTACCCGCGGGTTCCGGGTCCGGGTCGGGTAGTAGGAATATTTGCTGTTACGTATACGTTAGTGTACGTACGTACACGTACAGCATACTATGTGGTACAGTACGAACTGTACGTACGTACGTTACGTACACATATATGCATAGACTGTATATAACAATGTTCGTTTGAAAGGATACATAACCTCCAGGTGGGAAATTTGGAAAAATATAGCTCGATATTTCGTGTGAATGTCGAAATTCGAAAATAACTATCCTCTATTCTTGAGAAAATTTCAGAAAATGCTCTAACTACATCGAGCAGAAAGCCAAAATTGTGCGAAATTATACACCTTAGACCCGACCCGGATGTTCGCCTATTTTTCCGCGTCCGGGTCCGGGTCCGGGTAGCAAAAAAAGCCGGGTTTTCCCGGTCCGGGTTCCGGGTCCGCGGGTTTCCGTGAGAGCTCTACTATATACTATTTATTTTTACAAGGTACACTACGTTGTAGAGTGCTTCTTTGGAAATGTACCTTGGACACCTTTATTATGGTCCAGCAGCCGTTTTCCAAACCTATTGTGCCTTCCGCATTTCGTTGCTGACCAGTGTAAAATTTAACCCCTCCTGTATGCTGAGATATTACTGCTGGTAGGCCCAATTTGCCCCTCATGTGCCAGCCACTTTTTTCAAAAGTTCTTACCATCATTCTACTCCATTTTCTCCACAGCTTTCGATTTGGGGCATGCCCCTTCGATATTTGGATGAATATACCATGATATAGTCAAAACGAGGTGATTTTCGCTAATTTGATCATTTTCGTCAATTTTTGTGGTGTATTTATTAAAATATCGAAGGGGCATGCCCCAATTCGAAAATCTCGTGAAGAAAATGGAGTAGAATGATGGTAAGAACTTTGAAAAAAAGTGGCTGGCATGTGAGGGGGCAATTGGGCCTACCAGCAGCCATATCTCAGCGTACAGGAGGGATTAAATTTTAAACTAGTTCAGCAACGAAATGCGGGAAGGCGCAATAGGTTTTGAAAACGGCTGCTGGACCATAAAAAATATGTCCAAGGTACATTTCCAAAGAAGCAGCTCTACAAGGTAGTGTACCTTGTAAAAAATAAAAATGTACACCTAGGACTATGAAGTTGGAAAATTGATGTTTTGGAAATTTTCTTCTGCAAGCACTATTGAGGGTCGTTGTTTTCTTGGAAACATGATTTTTCACTGCTGTTTGAAAAGAAATGATGCTTTAAAAGGTTTAAATTTGATTTTGTTGTTTATAACTTGTAATTGAAATATTATTTGACAGCGGTTTTACCTTAGCAGTAGAAACCGCCCAACTTTATCCGTACTTATTAGGCAGGTTTGGCACTTTACAGTACATGGGGTTATAGGCGATATACGTCAGACAAAATTTACGTTTTGCCAATGGGGGTTATACATTGGGGATATCCACCATATGCAGTAAGGCGATTGGGTTGGTCGATGGCGACCCCGCGGCATTTAGTGAAAGTTTGGATCGGTGTCTGCGGTTTCGTCGACGTCATTTGTTATCAATTCTACTTTTCACTCGCTCCTTTTCCACTTCCAGATGATTGAGCAAGGTCGACGAAACCGCAGACACCGATCCAAACTTTCACTAAATACCGCGGGGTCGCTATCGACCAACCCAATCGCCCTACTGCATATGGTGGATAAGCCAAAAATACGGTACTGTATTGATCAGTTGCGCTAAGACTTTGAGTGGTCCCGCGGTATTTACTGTAAGTTGAGATCGATGCCAACGGGGATGTCGACATCGTTCAGTCATTTGGGAACGGAAAAGGAGCGAGCTCAAGGAAAAAAAGACAACAAACGACGTCGAAGACCACGTCAGCTTAACGCGGGGCCACCTCGCGGCCACCCAAAAGTCCTAACGCAACTTGTCAATAGCACCATACCCACTCTAAACCCTGCACAATGGTGCGCTTCAGACGTGAACTCCGAATTCGGAGCCTTGACTATGCTTCAACAAGTAAAATCTCCGAGTTCGCTGCGAACTCGCTCCGTTATTTGGAACGTGTACGTGTGAACAACCGAGTTCGTAATTCGATGGCATACGAGTAAATTGACGTTCGTCTCGGTTCAAAACGAAGTAGTCGTTCCAAACTCGGAGTGAACTCGCTCGGGCACGTCTGAAGCGCCCCAAATGAAACCGTTGGAATTCCCGTTAAGTCCTGCATGCCTCGTAGACTACTTAAAATCGGGCACTTACTGAGGCGGACCGGTCACTTCGGCACTTACTCGCCCAAAGTAATGCAATATTGAGTGGTGCCCGACTGAGAGTATAGGTGACATGGAATCTGGATGAATGCTGCATCAATACTGAATCGGGGCACTGCCGGAGACGGACTGGTCACTTCGGTAATTACCGGTTTAAGCTTAGGATGAGGCTTAGGCTGAGGCTAGGCTTAGGCTGAGGCTCAGGCTGAGGCTGAGGCCTACCTTTTTACATTCAATACCTAAGCCTCAGCCTAAGCCTCAGCCTAAGCCTAAGCCAGTAAGCGCCGAAGTGACTGGTCCGTCTCAGTGCATTGCCAATTTTAGTTTTCTATGCAGCACTTATTCAGTATTCAATGTCACCTAGCGCTCAGTAGGTGCTGAATTTACCGGTCCGCTTGGATCTAAGTGCCCGTTTTTAGAAGTCTACGCAGCACTTAGCACTTAGCACTTAGGGAATTCCAACGGGTCCCAAAGGACACCAAGAAAAGAACAGAAAGGGCCTAAGTCCCTCTCCCCTAATAAGTACGGATAAAGTTGGGCGGTTTCTACTGCTAAGGTAAAACCGCTGTCAAATAATATTTCAATTACAAGTTATAAACAAGAAAAGCAAATTGAAACCTGTTAAAGCATCATTTCTTGTCAAACAGCAGTGAAACATCATGTTTCCAAGAAAACAACGACCCTCAATAGTGCTTGCAGAATAAAATTTCCAAAACATCAATTTTCCAACTTCATAGTCCTAGGTGTACTATTTTATTTTTTACAAGGTACACTACCTTGTAGAGCTGCTTCTTTGGAAATGTACCTTGGACATCTTCTTTATGGTCCAGCAGGCCGTTTTCAAAACCTATTCGCCTCCGCATTTTGTTGCTGACTAGTTTAAAATTTAATCCCTCCTGTATGCTGAGCATGAGGCCTGCTGGTAGGCCTAAATTGCCCCTACATGCCAGTAGTTTTTCAAGCAGTCTCTACATCATTCTTCTACTCCATTTTCTTCACAGATTTTCGCAATTGGGAACATCGCCCCTCCCATATTTTGATAAATACACCACAAAAATTGACGAAAATGATCAAATAACAAAATCACCTCTTTTTAACTATATCATGGTATATTCATCCAAATATCGAAGGGGCATGCCCCAAATCGAAAGCTGTGGAGAAAATGGAGTAGAATGATGGTAAGAACTTTTGAAAAAAGTGGCTGGCACATGAGGGGCAAATTGGGCCTACCACAGTAAATATCTCAGCATACAGGAGGGGGTTAAATTACACTGGTCAGAAAATCGGAAGGCGCAATAGTTTGAAACGGCTGCTGGACCATAATAAAGGTGTCCAAGGTACATTTCCAAAGAAGCACTCTACAACGTAGTGTACCTTGTAAAAATAAATAGTATATAGTAGAGCTCTCACCTACCCGGACCCGGAACCCAGGACCCGGGAAAACCCGGCTTTTTTTGCTACCCGGACCCGGACCCGGACCCGAAAAAATAGGCGAAAATCCGGGTCGGTCTAAGGTGTATAATTTCGCACAATTTTGGCTTTCTGCTCGAAGTTAGAGCATTTTCTGAAATTTTCTCAAGAATAGAGGATAGTTATTTTCGAATTTCGACATTCACACAAAATATCGAGCTATATTTTTCCAAATTTCCCACCTGGAGGTTATGTATTCTTTCAAACGAACATTGTTATATACAGTCTATGCATATATGTGTAGTAACGTACGTACGTACAGTTCTACTGTACCACATAGTATGCTGTACGTGTACGTACGTACACTAACGTATACGTAACAGCAAATATTCCTACTACCCGACCCGGACCCGGAACCCCCGGGTACATGGTTTCAAAACCCGGACCCGGACCCGGACCCGGATCAATGCAAAATGCCTACCCGTGAGAGCTCTAGTATATAGTCCCCAATCCCAAAAACTCATTTACGAAGTTTTAGCCACGTTTCATGTATCCCGTTACATACCTAGGTAGGTTGGTTAGCTACCCTGACAGTATATGGGGGATATGCTGTAGTATATTAAAGTTAGGACAATGTTTATGTTTTGCCAATGGGGTTATACCTTGGGGGATATACTTCGGCCAGGGGATATGTATATACACCCAAAAATACGATATTTACGACACGATAACTTCTCAATTACATTGTATGAGCATGAATTCTGTTTTCACATGAGTTTGTTTTTATTACAGCCTTCGTACTTTTGCAATATTTATTGCGTTGCCTGCAATGATATTTATTGGATGTGAGGCCTTCCATGGCATTTCAACCAGACCAAAACACGCACCATCTCCGATTTTTTTCAAATTTGGTACACAGGTAGGTCCTAGGGGGAAACCAAATCGTGCAAAATTTCAGCTTCCTGGGACCCCCCATTCTGGAGATATGCAGCCTCAAAGTTGGAATTTTGGCCCGGCCGGGGGCCATACGTGCTATCTTTGAGGGCTTCTAGCTCCATCAATATTCACAAAGTGATATAGACATGCCTATATCATTTTGAAGCTAATTCCATGTAGAATCCAATAAAAGCATCAAAACATGTGGTCATGAGGCCAAAAATTTGAGTAAATCATCAATAAAAACTTTAAAACAAATTTACTCAAAAAACGGACCTTCGATTTTTTTTAAACTTTGAGAGGACCAAAAGCATACTGCTAACTTGTTGCATGCCAAAATTTGGGATGGGGTTCGCACTATTTCAGGAGTTATGGCCAGTTATGTGTGATTTTTCACTCGTAATTTACGAACTAAGTCAAACATTTCCGAGCAGACTTTGGCACACATGTTCAGAGCAGCAGTGCAGCACAACTCCACATTTACTATCTCAAAAGTAGCATACAATAGGCCCTCTTTCACCAGCATGGCCAGAACAAACAATCAGCATTGCTTGCTAGTGTTTCAACACCTCAAAGGTTGTGACTTTTTCATCGGAATTAGGAAAAATAACTAAGTCCGACGAATTGCAGGCACATTTCAGCTCATTGGTTTTTGGTGATATCACAGTAAAGCTCCTCATTTTCCACTTCAAAACTAACATATGCATGGCCTCCTGTTTACCTGGCTACTCAGCAATGCATATTCACCATTGCAATCTGTTCTTTGTGCCCTACAAACATTGAGTTTTTCTCTCGGAAATTTTGTGTTACTGTACAATAAATTCTTCAAAAGACATGATGGTGCTGTAAACCCAACACTAGTTGCTTCTCAGCGTGTATACACAGCTTTCTTATTCAACTGGGCATCTATTGGGCGTTCACCCTTGCCATCTAATCTATTGAACCCCTTCATATCATGTATTTTATGCATACATGCACTGTATATGTAGAATCTCTTGTGAACTAAATGATTAGGAGGCAAGGGTGAATGCCCAATAGATGCCTAGTTGAATAAGAAAGCTGTGTATACACGCTGAGAAGCAACTAGTGTTGAGTTTACAGCACCACCATGTCTTTTGAAGAATTTATTGTACAGTAACACAAAATTTCCGAGAGAAAAGACTCAATGTTTGTAGGGCACAAAGAACAGATTGCAATGGTGAATATGCATTGCTGAGTAGCCAGGTAAACAGGAGGCCATGCATATGTTAGTTTTGAAGTGGAATATGAGGAGCTTTACAGTGATTTCACCAAAAACCAATGAGCTGAAATGTGCCTGCAATTTGTCGGACTTAGTTATTTTTCCGAATTCCGATGAAAAAGTCACAACCTTTGAGGTGTTGAAACACTAGCAAGCAATGCTGATTGTTTGTTCTGGCCATGCTGGTGAAAGAGGGCCTATTGTATGCTACTTTTGAGATAGTAAATGTGGAGTTGTGCTGCACTGCTGCTCTGAACATGTGTGCTAAAGTCTGCTCGGAAATGTTTGACTTAGTTCGTAATTTACGAGTGAAAAATCACACATAACTGGCCATAACTCCTGAAATAGTGCGAACCCCATCCCAAATTTTGGCACGCAACAAGTTAGCAGTATGCTTTTGGTCCTCTCAAAGTTTAAAAAAAAATCGAAGGTCCGTTTTTTGAGTAAATTTGTTTTAAAGTTTTTATTGATGATTTACTCAAATTTTTGGCCTCATGACCACATGTTTTGATGCTTTTATTGGATTCTACATGGAATTAGCTTCAAAATGATATAGGCATGTCTATATCACTTTGTGAATATTGATGGAGCTACAAGCCCTCAAAGATAGCACGTATGGCCCCCGGCTGGCCCAAAATTCCAACTTTGAGGCTGCATATCTCCAGAATAGGGGGTCCCAGGAAGCTGAAATTTTGCAGGATTTGGTTTCCCCCTAGGGCCTACCTGTGTACCAAAAATTTGAAAAAAAATCGGAGATGGTCAGTGCAATTTGTACAGAAAATTGGTTGAAATGCCATGGAACTCCTCATGTACACGTACTGCTATTTTTGGTCTCCTTGCTACTTCTACGCCTAGGCTGAGTGTGGTTATGAAAGGAACTAAGCGCGCGCATTCAAAATTTGTAGGAACAACTCTCGCTGGGCGACTGAAATTATTCATGGATCTGATAGGGTATTGTGGGGTAAATCAAATCCGGACACTTAATGTCTCAGCAACCATACGACCGATTGAGACAAGTATTCTACCAATCGATTCCTTGAACTCTCCTCTTTCAAATGAGCTACCATGGTCATCATTTGGTAAAGCAGCAAGTGCAGAAAAAGCTAGGGGTTTCTGAGTTTACCCCACAGTACCCTACTTTTCAATGTCTTCAATTTATTTACTTTCTCCCAACCACTCAGACTGTGTAACTTTTTGCTACCGACTATAGTAGTCCCTTTACCATTCAAAAAGCGAAAATTCTGCGCTTCCAAGCAATTCATCAACGAGCCTTAAAATCGATGTCTGTCTAGTTGTCTACTACTCTGAAACTTCATCCCAGGATAGGGGAAAAAAGGAAGGATGGAATTAAGAGTAAAACTTCACTACTCTCGCCAGTCGCATGCTTAGTAGCCGAAATGAAATTATGTCATAGCCTACCCCTCCTCCCTTTTAGCGTTTTTATTCTTGTCACCGCAGTATGTAGCTTACGTGCAAGCATTGCAAGCTTGGAAATAGATAAAATTTTTGGTAGCTTACATACATCTGGGCTGAGAATCTAATTCATTTTGTCTGTCTACAATTACAGCATATGCATATATATGCAGTTTGTAGTAGCATCCGTATTTTACCGTAGAAGCTCTGTGCTATTGGAAATTTATGCTTTTGATGGAAATTTTTTTGTTTGTGAGAGATGTTTGAGAGCCTACATTTTGTACTTATAAAACCCTACGTTATTTCCTTGTTTCTTGAACCAAATTGTATCATGTCCTAGCAGATTACTTGCTATTTGCCAATGCGTATCACGCAATTTTTCCATGCGATTTACTTTATGCCGATACGAAACATTGCTTCCTACTTGTAGTATCTACATTTTCCATGCTTGCATGTGCGGTGGTGCTACTGTATGCAATTCTACATACATATGACGTTCAAATCGCGACAATCCCAAACCAAACAAAATTGTCAGACCACCCAGCGGATCAATACAAAGACTAGCAAAAACTTTTTTTGCGCGCGCCCTCAAATTGTACGTACGTACTGTGCACACAATGTGCCCTTAACTCTGTCGCATGTAGCGTAAATTACCGCCATTTGGAGCCTAGACTTGACATTAACGATTCTTTATGGTGGCGCTCGAACGTTGCGCAATTTATTGCATTCAAGTTTGCCTCGAAATCGCTAAAGTTTTTAGTTGCAGAGTTTTTCTGATCGTTAAATCGCTGACCATGTGTGCATTCATCGAATGATACTGCGGTTTTAATTTTAAGAGTGCTACATTTTTGTCTACTGCGTGAAATAATCTTGATTCGACCATATGCAATAGTATTGGCTATAAGGCATGGCCTGTGAGAAGAAAGAAACAGAATCTCATGCTCATACCCACCATAGGTAACCTCTACGTGTGTTAGGACGTTAGGTGCATGCCGTACGTACACCTACTTACAGTACGATTCTGCACTAACTATCACGCACAAAAAATAACTCGCCAACGAAGACATCGACTGAAAGAATCTCTCAAAACCTCCACGGCTAATTTTCAGCGGAATTTCCAAATCAAAAAACCGTTTGCTTCTATCTGCTCTCAGTGTCGAGATCTCTCCGGTTTCCTTATGTACTGAAATCGCCAAAATGGGCGTCGATCATTGGGCAATTCTAAACCTCGCAAACGCCCGAAAAATCAAAAGTGCTAGAAATATGCATACGTGACGAAAACAATAAAAAATGGGCATCGGGCGTACAGGGTCGTGGGGTGTCGTGGTTTAGCGTCTGCCAAATGTCGACGCGATTTCAGTACATAAGGAAATCGGCGAGATCTCGACACTGAGAGCAGATAGAAGCAAACGGCTTTTTGATTTGGAAATCCCGCTGAAAATTAGCCATGGAGGTTTTGCAGATTCTTTCAGGATGTCTTCGTTGGCCAGTTATGTTTGTGTGTGTGTGATAGTGCAGAATCGTACTGTAGACGTAAAGATACGTGCGCAGCTGGTTGACTGCTGAGATGGTGATCTCTGGGCCCATGGGTTATTGTTAACACCTACCGCGAATGCAATGCTTGCTTCTGAGATCAATTGCTGCACGGCTGATGGACCAATCGAATTGAATTACAAGCGCTTCGTGGCAAGTATTTTGGCAAGCAGATGACATGTGTTGTTTGTACAACCAGTTGACCTCTGAGGAAAGTATTCATTCGCGGTAGGTGTTTAACACATACCGCGACAAGCCGTCATTGTTGACACAAGTCGATCAGCTTGTTGGTTTGTTGACGAATAATATGATTATGGGTGTGTTGTCGGTTTGTTGTTGGTTGGTTGACGAAGACAACAAACCGACAACACCTACACTATATATTATTCGTCAAAAAACCGACAACAGCTGAACGACTTGTTGTCAGCAATGACGGCTTGTCGCGGAAGGTGTTAACCTTGTATATGGTATGGAATTGAAAGTGACGTATATTTTCAGGCGTTGTCTTCCATCGGTCATGGTGCAACGAGAGCAAATCAGCATTTGGAGCATCCTGAAGCAGTCGATTGGAAAGGTACAGAATAAAAAATGCAGATACATGCACCTTCTATTCATTACTTTGAGTAAGTGTGGTACTGTGAGGTAAGTCCGGCCACGGGAAAATCACGGCCACCTGCGTTTCAGGGCTGCATATTTCAGCAACCAATGGACCGATTGAGACTTTCTGTGTCAATCGATTTCTTGTACTTTTATTTGGTTCGACATTTGCTGAAACAACAAGTTTACAGGAGCATAGCTGGTCGGGTTTACCCCACACCCTACAGCTCCTGGCACTATCACATACTTTTTTGAAAAATCTCTGCAATCTCAGTGTCACTGATGCTAATTTATTTTCAGGAGCTGTCCAAAATTACAATGCCAGTCGTCTTCAATGAACCTCTGAGCTTCCTACAGCGCTTGTCGGAGAATTTGGAGTATGCATTCTTGATACCTGCCGCCGTACAACAAACTGACCCAGTGAAGAGATTAGAGGTGAGAGACCGTATATATCCGCTACTTGCGCTAAAACTTCTGGGTTGTTGTGATGTGACCCCGTCCGCGCTGTTTTTAGTGCAAGTTTAGATCGGTGCTTAGGTGGTCATCGACGTCGTTTGTTGTCCTTTCTTCTATAACTTGCTCCTTTTCCGCTCCAAGATGATTGAACGACGTCGACATCCCCGTCGGCATCGATCTAAGCTTACATAAATACCGCGGGGTCACTTCGCGACCCCCCAACAGTCTTAGCGCAAGTGGCGAATACCTACTGACCTACCCACAGGCCCAGCAAATAACAGAGCGTAAGTAATATCGCATGGACCACCGTAAAGTGGTCCACGTTTTCATACAAAGCAAAGTGGACTTGACTGTGCAAGTGCAAGGACTCCTATTTTCGGGCAGTCATTTTCTAGAAGTTCTTGCCCGTTTGTATGAAAACGTGGACCTCTTTACGGTGGTCTATGCGATATTATGCTCTTTTATTTGCGGGGATTCGTGGTACCCTACCTTCAGTTGCTGCGCATCTTAGCTACCGTGTAGGTGTTCCAAAGGAAATTGTTATTTTATTTTCTGATTTTATTTGCAGCTTGTGGTTGCCTTTGCTGTTTCCGCTCTGGCCTGTAATTGGGATAGGGTTGCCAAACCTTTCAATCCTCTGCTCCACGAAACATACGAGCTGAACAGGTGAGCGCGTTTCTTATTGACCAGTTACGCTAAGCCCTGGGTAGGACCCAAATTACCCTACGGGAGCATAATTCTCTAATCTTTTGGCCCGAATTTCGCCTGACCCAAATTACCCTACGGTGGCGTAATTTTCCCTATTTTTTGGCCCGAATTCCCCCTGACTCAAATTACCCTGCGGTAGCCTACTGATTTCCTATCTTTTTGCCGAATTCTCCTTGACCCAAATTACCCTGCGGTGGTCTACTAATTTCCCTATCTTTTGGCCCGAATTTTCCCTGACCCAAATTAGCCTACAGCAGCCTAATTTCCTTCTTGTTTTTCAGGTTGGAGGAACTCGGTTTTCGTTGCGTTTGCGAGCAGGTCAGTCACCACCCGCCGGTTAGCGCGTTTTACGCCGAAAAACCCGGCATGTTCCGCTTTCACGGCTCGGTGTATCCTAAGCTCAGGTTCTGGGGCCGATCCATAGAGGTGCAACCGAAGGGAGTGATCACCTTAGAACTTTTGCAGTAAGAGAGTTGGCAAGTTTGTTGCTTACCGGTTGTACATTGAAAGTGTGGTGTGAGAGAGGTTAACCCACCCCGAAAGGTATCGTCTCCAAAGTAGGTTATCTTGGGGTAAACCCGACCGTGTATTGGTGGGGTAAATCCGGCTACTCACGTAGAAAGAACACGGGCTTCAGTTCTATAAGTGGCCGGGTTTACCCTGCAGTACCCTGTCAATCGGTTGAGGTTTAGAGACCACCCTCAAGTGGCATGTCTACATAAATGGTTTCTGAATAATGAGACGGTGATTTGTGGGATGGGTTAACCCCGATAGTCGAAGCAATAAATGTTTCAGGCATAAGGAGACGTATACGTGGACTCATGTGAGTTGTAGCGTGCACAATCTTGTGATGGGCAAGCCATACATAGAGCAGGTATGATTGGCGTGTTGTTCAGTATCCTTGTTTTTGTTGACATTTTTGGTGCGTGTATGGCGTGATTGTTGTGTTGTTTATTTACTCTTTGTGCACGCGTCTATGGCGTGATTGTTGTGTTGTTTGTTTACTCTGTGCATGACTCTATTTTGTAGTGTGGAACGATGGAGGTTGTAAATCATTCGAATGGCTTGCGCTGTCTGCTCAACTTTAAACCCGGCAGCTTCTGGTTCAGCAAAGACGCCAGCAATCACATCGAGGGACACATCACCGACAAAAAGTACGAAGGAAGGGTACTGTACTACGGGGAAAATCCGGCCGATTTTATCGATGGGGTAAAGCTGGGGTAAAAAAAAGTACGAAGGGTACCGTGGGGTAAACCCGGCCGGTTTTGTTGATAGAGTAAACCCGGCCACCCACATGGAAAGAACGGCCTTCGGCACTAGGTGACCGGGTTTACCCCGTGACCGGATTTACCCCGCAGCACCCTAGGTTTAAATTTTTAACCCCTGGCGGGATAATCTGATAACTTTTGCTTTCCCTACGATCGTCTATACTGGCTAAACTAGAACAGCTGAAGTGCAGTGAAGCCCAAAATCCAGTTTCAATCCGTCCGGTACTGGAAATAAGGTTGGGATGACCCGAATTACCCCCCGGCCCGAATTAACCCGCACTGTCACATACTCAGCAACACACGTAATATGATGTTTCATCACCTTTCTTTCCCTGTTTTATACTATCGAGCAAACTCGTAAACATTATGTTTCACCTCTTTCTCTTCTGGTCCTTGTTATATTTTACATATCCCCACAGAGTTCCTAAGCACCGAGTAAACCCGCAAACATTATGTTTCTCCACCTTTCTCTTACTGCAGCAAGAAGTAACTACGCCGTTTGTACGGCGAATAAACTCGTAGATATGATGTTTCACCTATTCTTTCTTTCCCTTTGTTTCCCTGCAGCAAGAAGTAACTACGCTGTCTGTACTGCGAGTAAACTCGTAAACATGATGTTTCACCTTTCCCTGCAGCAAGAAGAAACTGCGCTGTCTGTACGGGGAATGGACGGAATTTCTGGCGTCCTGTCCCGTGGAGATGTATGAGCAGCACGCGGCGCTCTGGGGACGCGAGCACAAGGAGATGAAAGCCCGGGAGGAGCAACAACAGGGGACGAGTCGAAGGGGCGAATTGGGGAAGGCCGCCTCGTTTGACTGTGAAGGAACGTCCGCTGTGAATAACTGCCATGTGAAGGTAGGTGTAGTGGAGTGTAGGGTAGGGTGGGAAGATGGGAAGTGAAGTAGGGTGCTGTGGGGTAAACCCGGACACCTAGTATGTCTCAGCAACCATACGACCGATTGAGACAAGTACTATTCTACCAATCGATTCCTTGAACTCTCCTCTTTCAAATGAGCTACTGTACCATGTTCATTATTTTCTGCAACAGCAAGCTCAAAGGAGCTAGGAGGCCGTGTTTATCTCATGGCCGGGTTTAGCCCTAGCATATTGCCTTGGTACCCTCCGCCGAATGAGGAGTTGCTATGCTCGAAGTTTTACGTACCTTGGTATGTGATTATTTGCAGGAATGTCAAGTGCCAAAACGTTCGATTCAGATGCCGATTCTACAGGGCTCCGAGATTCTCTGGAGGGTCAAACCGCGACCTCCGGAAAGCGAAGACGTACGAAAAAGCTATCCACTAGTTGAGTTGTTAGGCCGGCCACAAAAAGGTCGCACTTTTTTGCTATTCAAAACGGCTCTGGCCAAACCTTTCGGTCAACCGACTGAAAAGGGTTGGGTCCGATCTGAAAAAAGAGGCAACCTTGCAGCCACGCATGCTGAATAACAACGCAATACGTTGATAGAGACGGTTTACAAAAATGACGTCCGTAGTATTGACCAGTTGCGCTAAAAATTTCTGGGTGGTCGCGAGCTGTGCAATTTTTGATCAGCACCCACGCCGACACCGAAAACGCACTGAAAATTAGGCAAGTCAAAAGGGGTCAGCTCAGCTCGCGACCACCTACAAATTATCAGCACAACTGCTGAATAGATGAATAGGATACGCTTCCTGTTTTATGCTTTTCAGTTTTATCACTTCACCAGTTTTTCCCTCATGCTAAACGAGTTGCTGGAAGAAGAAAGGGCTTCCCTTCCCCCGACGGATTCGCGTTTCAGACCAGATATGCGCCTCATGGAGGAGGGAGATTTGGGTAAACTTGCGTCTTTGATGTTTCATAACTTTGTGGTAGTTTATATATGGGAGTTCGGTAAACTTATGCCGCGTTCACCAGACGACCATGCATATTATTTGTCTCTGCCAAAGGAAATACGCACAGTAAAAGCATTTGTGGTGATAGCTCAGCTGCAATAGGGCGAATTTGATCTGGAATGGGCTCTATCAACCTATTTTTGATGTCGCTTCAACATAGGCTGAGCAGCTCTTGGCCACCTCCCCTTTGACCCACGACTCCCGGCACCACCGACCCTCAAAAATGTCCTTTTTACCCCTTGGACATATCGCGACAGTAAGTATATGGATGGATGCGCCTTCCTTCAAAACGTTTTTAAAAATTTTTAGTTTTGTAAAATTCCGTCATTAATGGCGCATTTAGCATAAAAAACAAATTATGTACACAGTGAGCAAAGCAAGAAATAGAAATTTCATAAAAAATGTACTAGCAACGACGAATTTTTGAAAAAATTTTGCATGCTAAAAATAATGTAAAAAAAGTTAAAACTTCCCATATGGACAATTTCGTATTACGTCCAACGGGTAAAAAGGACATTTTTGAGGGTCGGTGGTGCCGGGAGTCGTGGGTCAAAGGGGAGGTGGCCAAGAGCTGCTCAGCCTATGTTGAAGCGACATCAAAAATAGGTTGATAGAGCCCATTTTAGATCAAATTCGCCCTATTGCAGCTGAGCTATCACCACAAATGCTTTTACAATGGTATTT
This sequence comes from Epsilonema sp. ZAB3_2, assembly GCA_030247985.1. Classification (NCBI taxonomy): domain Eukaryota; kingdom Metazoa; phylum Nematoda; class Chromadorea; order Desmodorida; family Epsilonematidae; genus Epsilonema; species Epsilonema sp. ZAB3_2. Next base: position 119,557 of record JASAMW010004400.1, on the reverse strand, counting down.
CCTTTGGCAGAGACAAATAATATGAACCATGCACTCCTAGATACGTCGGACGATCTAGGACTACATGGGGCATGTACTCCTAAGATACGTCGGACGTACGTCCGTACGGACGTCTGGTGAACGCGGCATCAGGAATCGGTGGACTTGCGTCCTTCATGTTTCACAAAAAATTTGTGGAAATATTTAGGCAAACTGGTGAATTTGATGTTTCAGATGGCGCGGCGGCTCAAAAGCACAGGCTGGAAGAGAAGCAAAGGGGCACGAGAAATCAGAGAAAGAAAAGCAAGTTGGAGGACGAAGGAAAGCCTTAGTAAGAAAGCGTGGGTCTAGCGGGAATCGAACCCGCGACCCTCGGCTATCGCGGAAGCACAAGCGCCTGCCTGGCTGCCCGGCTTTGGCTATGTAAGGCACAAGGGAAAATTTGGGTAGCTGCCGATGTTTGAAGGACAAGCTAGCTTTGTTTTTCCAAATTTAGCCCTCCGTTACCCTACAAATTTGGATATCTTCCAATTTCCATTTTCCCTCAACTACCCAACGTTTTTTTCATTTCTCATGTGCATTTTTACTTGCAGTTGGTTTGAATTGGATGATCACCCTTTTGTCAAGGAGAAGTGTTGGCGGTTCACGGGTGAATACTGGAATAAAGACTGGTCTTCCGTGCCCGATATATTCTAAGCTGTTAAAAATTCTGGATATTTCTCATGTTTATGGTGGATGGTATGAGTATGCAGCATTGCAAAGAATGAATTATGACGCCTGGAGCATATTGTTAGGTGACCGGTGGGAAATATTTTTATCGTAATTAGTTTGCATTGTAAAAAGGGTACGTTTACGTATGCGTAGGTTTTAGCAAATTGTGGATGGTACTGCATAAGAAAAACGTAAAATAAGTATATATTTAGGTCAGGTAACGAGGAGCAAGTTAGGTTCTAAGAATTGTTAGTCTGCCAAAATTGTTCTTTTAAGATTGTTTAGCATTCTGTACATGACACCTAGCATTCTATCTTAGGGCAAGTTATAATTATTATTATTGTATTGTTGTTGGTCTGTCGGAGATTTTGTTTTAGCCAATAAAACCATATCTGATCTTGACCAATTATTACCTTTATCATTTTGCCAAGATTTTATAAAAATGACAAACAGCATATATTACGGTTCACGATGGTAATTGAGACCTACACTTTAGCAAGATTTCATAATGTGATGATGAATAATTTTATAAGGAAGAAGCTGTCACGTCACGATGGTGGATTGGGTAAAGGAGGTTCTAGCTGCGCTTTTTTCTTGGCAATTTCGCGATCAATATTTCCTTGCAATTTGATCAGTCTGTCCTGAAGAAATAAAAGATTAGAAAAAGGAGAGGGTCTTTGGTAATGTGGAGTTTCTGCTTCATTCAATCTTGCTACAGGGGCCTTGTATACTTTTCGCACGCTTAACTCCACCAGGCTCCAGGGGGTTTGAGAGTAATAAAATGTGACGTGCTGCGTTCCGTATGGCGATAGCCGGGCCCCGAAAAGGGGGAGAGAAATAGGACCGAACGGGAATCGAACCCGCTACCCTCGGATACACTGTGGACTTAGACACACCACCAGGTGCCGGCTCAGGGATAGATGGCTAACTCGCCTTACCTACCTTGGCCTCGGACGCTTTTGCCATACACGTATTCAGTACATAACAAAGCTATGCAAACAGAAACAAAACTGTTGCTGACCTGCGCATTTTGTAAAATGCTAGCCACAACTGCAACCCTTTTCTTGGCTTCTTGTAGCTTCTTGACGTAAGCTTCCAAGTCGTACGGGGCTTGATATTGGTCTGAGATTACACGCAAATCTGAAAGGGAGTTTAATGAATTCTTATCAACGAAAAAATAGGCATAAAAAGTATAAATAGGGTACCATAGGGTAAACTGGTCATGGGAAAATTCCCGGTCATCTAAGTTTCAGGGCTGCATATCTCAACAACCAATGGACAAAATGTATCTCGGGAAACTTCTGCCTCCTAAGGCCTGATGGGGTAAAAGCGCCATAGGTGGGCGATTTCCTCCATGGACGGTTTTGCCCCACGCTACCCTAAATAATAGGGTACTGTATCTTTTGCGCGCGAATTACCTTCCGCTAGAGCATCAATGTTGTGCCTGAGTTGGATTTGACTTTGCCTGAAAGAAAACGAGTACAGCTGTATTCGATACTTTCGTTGAGATTCCTTCGGTGATGATCGCGGCTTTACGAACAGCTGAAACATCACAGTCACGAGTTCACCAAGCGATTACGAATTATTTCGTTTACTGTGTTTATGGAAGCATCCCGGGAGAACTCGTGACATTGATGTTTCGGCTGGCCGTGACGGAATGAATAGGGTACCGTGGGGTAAACCCGGTCACCAAGCTCCTTTGAACTTGCTGTTTCAGCAAATGATGAACCAAACAGCTCATTTGAAAGAGGAGAGTTCAAGGTATATCGATTGATACAACATTTTTAAATCTGAACCGATCCATCGGTTCCTGATTATGCAGCCCAGAAACTTCTAGGTGGCCGGATTTTTCCATGGCCGGGTTTACCCCTCGGTACCCTACCATTTTTAGTCCACATGATACCACTAACCACTCCCACCTACCTGGTACATTTGACCCTTTCATCCAATTCTGTGACCACAGGGCGTAATAGATCCAGTAGTCCTTCCGTAAATTGATCTTTGGGTTCAATTACCGGCGTATCTTCAGGTGTAAGATCTTCTGACATTTTCGCCATCAAAAATGGGAAGAAATTAGGCCTAATTCTCTAAAACTACAATACTTTTGCAAAGTACAATTATTTTGTAAATAGGAAATGACAACATGAACCCCAAATTATTTGGGCGGGATGCTTGATTCCCAGTTCTCTTCAAGGCAAAGACGTGAAGATATGCAATATATTATTTTATTTTCGAAAAATAGCACTTCAAGTTCAACAAGAAATCTCTTAACCCAAAATCGTTCAATGAAACTAGGGTACAAAAGCTAGCGTATAAACTGTAGCTATTTGTAGAGTGCTAAAGAGTGCCGTAAAATAACTACCGTAGAGCCTACCCAAAATCAATGGTCTACAGATCTCTAAATAAGAAGTAATGTAGTGGTGACTGGTAAGGCATAGTTTAGTATCCATTGGTACAGTACATGCTATGCTACAATACAACAAAACAGTCTACCTGATAGAAGTGAACAAAAATTCTAGACAAAACCCCACAATCTGGCAAAAGTTGGACCTCACACCTATAATGTACTGTACCATAAGCAAAACTTTTGAGCTTTACCCTTGATTACCTTCACTTACTGTAAACCCTCGTTTATAGCCCCCTGGGGCTATCAAAACGTTAGTCGCCGATTAGGGGGCTATACACGAGGGGGGGGGGGGGGGGGGGGGGAGGGGGGGGGCAATATACGAGGGCATTTTACATTTGCAACCAAAGTAAGGTTTTTTGACCTCCTGAACTCATTTCTGGCAGTTATTTTGCATGTTTCCAAGCTCCTCTAATCAAAACTGCAGCTTTTAGCCCGAAAAATTGTGAAATTTTAGTCATCAAAAATTTTCTGTCGAAGAGACGACACAGGTAAAACGTTCAGAACTGTTCCAAATGATGTGCAAATGATCTCCTATGCATGAAAACACCCTCAAAACGCTGTTTTTAGCGCAAAAACATACGTTTTCCGTTGCTTTTCGCGTTTCTCAATAGGGGGCTATAACGAGGGCAAATGATGTTAGTAGCCGATTAGGGGGGGGGCTATATACGAGGGGGGCTATATTCGAGGGGGGCTACAAACGAGGGTTTACAGTATTGTCAAATCAAAACAAAAATATTCCTGCCATATGTACAACAAGAAAAATTCTTATCGCTCAGCGTATCAACAAACAGGCAAGCGTATTGCCGTACCAAGAATTCATAATTAGGACCATAGCGAGCAGTGGCGAAATCTGGGGTAAATCTGGCCGTTTCAGCCCCTACTACAAACTCCATGCAAAAATTACAACATTACAAAGAACAATATTTATGATGGTAGTGCGGGGTAATTTGGGACAGGAATAGTCGGCAATATTATTCAACCAAGAATTCACAAAATATTTCAAACGGCAATATTATTTAGCCAAGAATTCACAAATATGTCGCATGAGAAGGAGTAAAGAACGTAGCGCGACGCATATGCGGGTATAGACTACATTTCCTTACCCCTTTCTTTGAAAAACTCCTATGAATTCTTGATCCAGCAAACGCATATTTTTCCCATAACCGGGTTTACCCCATGGTACCCTACTATCAAAAATCAACTTTGCGGGCTGCTTTTTCTTGCGGCCCTAATTACCCCGTACTACCCTGTAATAATTATTTCTCCAATTTTTTCTCCGTCCCGTATTACCTTGTACTACCCTTCCCATTTTCCGCCGGCCCGACTTATCCCGTACTACCTTAACCCATACTGAATATGACTGCCATATCCACTACTTTATGAGCATTTATAAGCATTTTATGAGCCTTTATGAGAATAGAGCCGCACAAGTGCTCATAAATGAGAACCTTATGTACTCGAGCTCCTTTTTTCAGTGCTCATAAATGCTAATAAAGTAGTGGACGTGGCAGTCATATTCAGAATGGGTTAAAAAATAATGTTCTCTCTTCATTCAATTCAGTCCGCCGTCACTACTGAGATGCGAGTCACTGGTTTCTCCACCACCCAAACTTTCGCGTCTTAGCGTCGCCTGCTCCAAGCGTTTACGGGCGTTTTCCAGTTGCATTTTGCGACGCACTTCAAACACGTCTTCAATCGCCTTTTTGAAGCATTGAAAGTTGTAATCGATGAGGCCTGTAATATGTACAGCATGAAAGAAAAATGCGCCCTTTTTACTTTTAACCCATACTGAATATCGTCCTCACTACTGGTGCGCACCTCAGTAAGTAAAGGTGTCGACGTTTTCTGGTGCGCACCGGTGAGAAAAAAGTAGTAGTTGTAAGGACGATATTTTCAGTATAAGTTAACACATACCCTGATCAGGCGTCATTGTTGACAACACGAAACAGACTTGTTGTTCGCTTATATCTGTATGGGTGTAGTCGGTTGGTTGTCCGTTCGTCAACAAATCGACAACAAACCAAAAACAAAAACGGACAACAAACCGACAACACCATACATAAACGGGACAACAAACGGAGAACATCTGAACAACTTGTTGCCAACAATGACGCCAGGTCCGGTATGTGTTGTTAACCCATCCCGAAATAGCACCCAAATTGTCCGTCATCTGTTATGTATTGGTTAACCTTGTTTTTCGAAATTTTCCGTACGAACCACGCAGACCAGCGCCAGGTAGCGGTTAACCTCGCGCATGTACAGCACTTGATTGGTGTTAAGGCGAATGACGGAGGACGAGTGGATGTCGAACACGCCGCTGTCGCCCGAAGAAGCTGGGGAAGAGCGCAGCATCTCTTCCAATTGGCTAAACAAAAAAACAGGGGTACTGCGACGCTCTGCTTCTCGTCAGATAAGTTTATGATCAAACACAACAGTACGCAAGAAGCTCGGCAAAACAGAAGACTGAGAAAACTGGCAAGAGTAGTCACGAAAGCGGGAGTGCAACGCAACGAACGAGGTCAAACACGTATGCAAAATCAACAACAAGCTAGACTGATAAAACCTTAGCAATTTGCATAATATACTTTATTGTCACTGTGTCACAGTACTGTGGGATAAAAACCCGGTCATGGAAAAATTCGGCCACCTCAGTTTCAGGGCTGCATTATCTTTCAACTGAGCTATTTGGATCGTAAATTGCTGAAATAGCAAGTTCAAAGGAGATTAGGTGGCCGGGTTTACCCCACGGTACCCTTCATTCTTACCCGTAGATGCATGAGATATCGATGCTGAGATCTATCATATCGCAGCACAGTTCGTACGTCTGCATGTCAACCGGTGAGAAGTCCGTGGCCACGTAAATCTTACTGGTCACGTCGAAAAGAAACGATTTCTCCACGCAAGAGTTCTAGACAAAAAGTGCAATAATACGATACAAAATGCACCAGTAAGGCGACAGACTGTGGGAAAAGTGGGTCAAAAGATAAAATGGATCATTAGTAGAAACACGTAAATTGGGAAGAAAAAAAGCTTGGTGATGTACCATTTTCCCCTTGTCCAAATGGCAACAGTTCGGATAAATTCGCCAAGGGGGTAATTCTTCGGTTGAAGGGGGTAAATTCGCCAAAGGGCTAATTCAATTCGGGCCACCCAACCCCTCTCTTCTATAGTTGGGTAGGTCCAAAGCTGATGAAAATTGTATCAAAGTGATCCTCACGCTTTCATCTGTCTGAAGATTGCGCAGTTTGCCTGATTTGCCTTTGGGTAACCCGAACTTACCCCGAAATACCCAAGATAGGAACTACTTTTCATCGTATAGCAGGGGCGAATCAAGACAACTGTGTGCGTTCACAAGCAGAAGAAAGGGCAAACACAGTTTTGGCCACATTCGCCAATTTTTTGCCTGCTCCAAGTTCCCAATGACTGACGGTCTTACCTCACCAATACCCTAACTACATTTTATAGTTACCTGATTGAATATGTCGAGCAGGTTTTCCAAGGCAGGCAATTGTACAATCAGCTTCTGAACCACCTTACTTATCGCTTCGAAAATCGAGTGATCGTAGATACTCGTCAGGTGGAAACTAAAAACAAGATAAGCACATAATAGGGTACTGTGGGGTAAACCCGGCCATCAAGAACGCATTATGAGCTGACCTCAGGTGCAGACTATCCAAGTGTGCGTCCACCAAATCATCGTTTGCTTTTTGGAAAATGTCTCGTTGTATTTCGATCTTGTGCTCATCACTCAGGCCGTCCACCTTGTGTATGAACACCTCGAATTTGATACGCGGGTTGATCTTGAAGGCGCGACCAACGTAATCTTTCAGCTTCTTCAAACTCTCCTTGTAGTCGTCCTAAAAAGCAGGCATTATTATAGTCTGGCCAAAGAGAGTTCGCTGTGGGACTCAAGTTTGCGCAGTTTGCATGTATTTCTGTTAAAATGGAGTACAGGAAGCACGGACGAAAATCCGCATCTGTTAATCTATTTTACGTAGCGCGCCTTGAATGCCATAGCGAACTCTACTGGCCAGACTATAGTGGGCTACACACATACACATGACACGTGGTTGAGTAAAACTTACGGTGAATTCACGGTTAGTGTAAGCTTCGAGTTTCGTCTTGATGCCGCGTTCACAAGACGCCCGTACGTTAAACGCGTACGTGATACTTCATAGAGGCTGTACGGACGTCTTGTGAACGCAGCATGTGCATGAGCCTCGAGGAATCTTCCTTGTTCCCACGCGCGTACTTTTTCTCACATGTTCATTCGTAAGGTGGTGAGCTGCAACTCATGGTGAATTCACCGCTTTCCTACGTGCATACAGCGAATGGGGGAGTTTGCAAATAACTTTCGCGTACATGTGGTAGCGCTTTTTGTAAAAAAATAAATACTGCCTGCCCTCGATTTCGTCCCTTCCTACGGTGTTTACATACAGCGAGGGGGGGGGGGGGCGGTTTTTTTTTCTTGCTAATTGGCGGTGAGAACAAAGGAAACAAAACAACAAAATACGCCACCCCATGTACGCGAAAGTTATTTGCAAACTCCCCCATTGACGGTCGTACGTTAAGGCAGCTTACTTGAGCATCGATAACGAAAACTAAAGCTCCGCAGCGTGAAAACACCGAGACAGGATCCAAACCCGGGTCAAAGGGGCTGATCTGGCCAGGAAACTCCATGGTGTCGAAATCGATGAACGAGTTTTGGACGGCTGAAAAAAGGAAAACAAAAAAGTAGGTTACTGTAGGGTAAATCCGGTCATGGGGTAAACCCGGTCACCTAGTACTGAAAGCCATTGTTTCTACGTGGGTGGTCGGGTTTACCCCACAGTTACACGAATAGGTTACGTACTGCGCACCGTCCGAAGCCAGTAGCATACGTAGACTAGTGATAGGTATGTAAGGCGAATTTAGCCATCTGTCTCTGGACCGGCACGTGGTCGCGTGCCTAAAAGTCCGCAGCTGTGTCCGAGGGTAGCGGGTTCGATTCCCGTTCGGTCCTATTTCTCTCCATCCCCTTTTCGGGGCCCGGCTATCGCCATACGGAACGCGGCACGTCACAGTTTTCTTACTTTCTTTCACGACGCGCGACGTGCTTTCCACAAAAAGGGTTTCGTTGGGTGACATTTTCTGGAAGACCACTTTACGAATCGACGTTTTCCCACTCCTGCAACACAATGCAAGGTGTAAATATTACAACGAAACATGTTCAAAAGTTCGGTTGAAGTTAGGAAAAGTGTAAAAAAGTTGATACCGTCAAAGGTGTCGGAAAAATTTACACTTGTGAAGCTGATAAAACGACGCCTGTGGCTATAATAAGAACGGCGTGTAATGGCTCATTCACATTGGAAGGAAATGCGATCAGCGTACGCCCAGCGCATAAACATGCCTCCTATGCACGAACGGGCCATAAGGCAGGTGTTTCCGTCAGTTGTGAAGAATTCACAAGTGTAAATTTTTGCCGACACATACGCTCTCGTTTTCCTATTTCAACCACACCTTTGCAAATAGGGTACTGTGGGGAAAACTCGGACACCTACGCTTTTCTGAACTTGCCGCTTCAGCAACTGATGAAAAAGAACTAGCTCAGAACTAGAGAACTAGCTCATTTGAAAAAGAATTCAAGGAAGCGATTGGTAGAATACTTGTCTCAATCGGTCTTATGGTTGCTGAGACCAGAGATATACTAGGTGTCCGGGTTCACCCCATAGTACCTTACATCATAAACATAGCACCTCCCGTAAATCTGTTACGTTACCACCTTTTATAACACTTACCTTTTCTCTCCCATGAGCACCACTTTAGGCCGCGTCTCTTCTTTACTGTCCATAAAATCTTCATCATCCAAATCCGATATTCCGTAATTGAATTCGGATAATCCCCCTGGATTTATTGGCGATCTATCGCCAGAATGGGAAGGGCCTATTCCTGCTGTCAACGTTCGGGTACTTGCGGTTGAGTTATCGAGATTTGAAGCGCTTCCGTAGTCAGAAGTGGCTGCGATTGACATTTTGAAAGGGGGAAAGATTTGAGAGCATTTATTTGGCTGCAAATAGATGGCTTCCTTTGATTCTGGGCTTGATGTTGATACACACCGGTCCCACCCTCGCATTCAGCCGTTAGGTGTGATGGGTCCCGTAACGAATGCGTCTAAAGATTACGGTAACGACGAAGCGCGCAGCGAGCAGAAGAACAAACGAAGAAAAGAAGAAACAAAAAAGCTGCGCGCTTCGTCGTTACCGTACCCTTTAGGCGCATTCGTTGCGGGACCCAGCACACCTAACGGCTGAATGCGAGGGTGGGACCGGTGTGGATTGATTGAGGAAGAAAAGCCAAATGATTTTGGGTAATAACTAATACGCAACCAAAACAACCAACAACCAAAACACCCAAATCGCACCCAACGTGGACTTCTTGAAAATAGGATCTGCCTAAATGGCGCATACAAACAAAGTGGCGCAACAGACATTCGAAGCAACAAATGGGCTGGGTAGCATGATAATATTTGAGCCAGCGTTTGCAATAGGGTAGTGCGGGGTAATTTGGGGGTGCAGGGGGTGCATGGTGGATGCGGGGTGCATGGTAATATCTACTTTGCACAGGCACATGGACAGACAGGCTAAGGCTGAGGCTGAGGTCTACTCCTCTGAATCCAATACCTAAGCCCTAAGCCTAAGCCTCAGCCTGAGCTGAAGTCTGCCCAAGCGCCTGCGCAAGACATATTTCCATTCACCACCCAGCTCTCAGTGCCCAGTAACTTCAACACCTAGAATTGCAATCCATATTTTCCATGCGAATTCATGCTATTTTGTTGGAACGCCTATGACATTGGAAGTTTTCCATTTTTTCGGTCACTCTATACTTTTGTTGGATGCAAACATTACTGCATGTGTTTGGACCAACTGTCCCCACGCTATCCCACAATTTCGATAAGGGTATATTGATTGATTGATCATGGTTCTTCACACGCGCAACTAGTGTGTTATTTAGGCGGAGCTATTTTTTAGGAAGTCCACGTTGGTTGTTTTGGTTGTTGGTTGTTTTGGTTGCGTATTAGTTAATACCTGATTTTGCTCGTTTTGGTTTTCGCCTTTTTTTGTTTTTAGTCACGTGAAATCCACACCGGTCCCACCCTCGCATTCAGCCGTTAGGTGTGATGGGTCCCGCAACGAATGCGTCTAAAGGGTACGGTAACGACGAAGCGCGCAGCTTTTTTGTTTTTTCTTTTCTTCGTTTCTTCTTCTGCTTGCTGCGCGCTTCGTCGTTACCGTAATCTTTAGACGCATTCGTTACGGGACCCATCACACCTAACGGCTGAATGCGAGGGTGGGACTGGTGTGGATTTGTCGCGTACTGCTATAGTACCCCGCCTGTCTTCAAGAAGGGCATGTGCTCTAGGAGTACGTGTGCGTGAACACTGATCTGGCGCAAATTTTTTTTCAAAACGTAACCAAAGACTGTTACAGGGTGCAAAGGCAAAAACATGCGAGAGTTTCATTCAATTCTATGCGCGAATTAGCGAAATCGTCTCGAGTTGACGCCATCTCTTGAAGATGTAATGTAATTAGAAAATTCGAAGCTATTGTTGTTCGGTTGTCCTTGACGCTTTTGTACCGCCATTGACGCAATATTTTGTTCGCAAATTCTCCGTTGCTTGGTATCGTGAAATTGAGAGCCACTGTGCCATAGTGACAAAATTGGCTAATAATTGGCCCAAATTGGCTAAATTAACAATTTGCCAATTGCGCCATGAATAAAGTGTTCGACTGCTATTCATTGGTAGAGCTTGGGCTTGCCTTATGTAATATCTACAGTCTTGAAGCTGCAAAACATCCCACCCTTAGCAAAGAAAGGGTGGTCGGTGGTGGTGCAGCTCCTCAACGTTACTCGCAGAAGCAAATTAGCAATGGGCTCTTTGAAAATGTCTCTAACCTTCGTCATTTCTGGTTGGTTCCTTTTCCTCCAGTTTGACGCTATCTATGCAGCGCTAGATCCAATATCCGACTGTTCCACTGCAGGAGGTCACTGGTCACCGTTTTCCAGTAGCTGTTTTGTGCAGTTCAGTGACACAATAAATTTTCCAGCCCAAGACGCGCTAACCTGGGCAGAAGCAGCTAACGAATGCTCTAAAATGGCAGTGGCAGGCTACCGAAGTCGGCTGCCCTTCATTTTCAATCAAGAAACAATGGATGATTTGGGCGTCTTGGCAGGTGGAACTCAGATTTGGCTTGGGCTGCGATTGATAACTCCTGGAACAAGCACGCCTGATAACAGCGATTTGGAAACACTCTGGGCATGGCATGATACGGATGCAAACTTTGTGAAAATGCAAGAGCCATTTGTCCCTGACACAGCTGCTCGAAGTATTACCAATGGCGCGTTTACTGAAGCGCAATGCATGACCTTGAAACCTGCTACTCCTCTTCCTCCACATACCTACATGTATGAGGCCAGTGTCTGTGATAAAGACGGAGTGTTTGATATTGAAAGAGAATTCTACTGTGAAATTATTGGTAAGGACTGGGACTGACTGACTACTGGCTACTTACTCCCCTTTGAATATTTGTATGACAATTTCTGCCCCATTTTTTCAGCTGACTTGGATGCAAGCTACTGTACCAGCAATGGTGGCCGTTTCAAAACAGGCTGCACAGAAACGTGTATGAAAGCTTATCCAGCGGAGTCCAGAAACTTCTTTGACAGTCAAGATTTTTGTGCTGCCGAAGCACCACCGGGCACCTATGGTCGGTTGGCTTTCTTGCCAAATGAGGAAGTTTTCCTTGGGGAGATATTCTTCTGTCCAGCTTGTTGGACCGGCCTGCACACCAATCAATCCGCAGCTAGTTACATCAGAGATGAATGGTTTTGGACCGAGCCTCCTGGGTTAACACATCACCATCAGATGCGTAGCTGGTGGCCACCCATACCAGAAAGGGTGTTGCACACACCAAGCTGGCAATGTGGATTGATTCAGTCTGGCAAATTCCTGTCAAAAAACTGCACAACAAATCGGGCCATACTCTGTGAATTTTATCAACGTAAGAAAAATTGCCAAAATGGCAGAAAAAGTAGGCGCGTTCATTGTTGATTGAACTCTACAAAAAGTATCATCACAATTTTCAGCTGATACAGCCGTGGTTCCAAGTCAGTTTGGCTGCAACCCTGCTGGGGTTTGTGATGCAAAAGTTTGCAACTACAGAGGAGATTGCGTGATCACACAGAGTGACTACGCGGGATGTAGATGCCGCCTACCTGCTGCCGGCAGGTACTGCGAAACTCAGCTGCCTTTTGACACTGCAATCATGTTCCTTGGGTCCAAGGCAAGTGGAACACAGTGGGAATTGGATGTGAGTGGGCTGCAGGGCCTAGCGCCAGAGCCAGCCTATGATGATGCAGGCATTGCAGTGGCCATCCAGCCTGGTGGGTTTCCAATTTTTATTCCAGTGGACCCTGCTACAGCATACACAACTGATCAGATCCTGTGCAAGAAAAGTAATTATTGTGTTCTACACATACCTAATGCTACATAGTACGTACCTAATGTACAGTTCATGTTCATACGTTCACACAAGCGCAAGAGAAAGTGATGGAGGAATTGAGTTTCACCATGCAATGCACTTTGTAGCTATTCCATGTACCACTGGCTGGATTGATCATTTGGGCACTTGCTACAAGCGTGAGACCACAACCAATATCTGGAATACTGCAGCATGCTCAATAGGAGCAACAAGGGTCACACCTCTTGATCCAGCCATGTTTAGTACAATGCTTACTGAACAAATGAAATGTACATAACCTATCTCTAGCTCCAATTTCACATCCCTACCTTTTCAGAATCAAGACTACATCGCAAAACTTGAAAAATCTATGCCTCTATTTGTAGATGTGAGTGCATCCCAGAGTTGTACACATCTCGCTGGATCGTGGAGTTCATGCAGCAAAAGCTGCTTCATACCATATGAGGAAACTGGTACTGCACCACCAATGGATATGGCCTATGACTTCTGCTCTTCCTACATGGTTTGGTCCAACTACACTGGTAGACTTGCACACATCTACAACGAGGACACATTTGATCTTGTCAAGAACTATGCCTCGTGTTCAATTGGGGCCAGACGGTTCACTGATACACCAAACAATGACTTTTATCAAAACCAGTGGTTCTGGATGGGGGTGAATTCTACCGGGAACAAATACCCACAAGCTCCTGCAGATTTCGTGTTTACCCACAGCTACGTAAATGGAATGAAAACCGGGTTTGAATGTTCCTGGATTAGTGGAGGACAAATGAGAGCCAGGAGATGCGATTTCACAATGTCGCGCGAATGCAGTTTGTGCGAGTTTTTTGCAGGTACAAAATGAACTTTATTTGTTACCCATTCTGATGTAAGTACCGTATTTACCTGTGCATAGCCCCCCACTATGCATAGCCCCCTATGCATAGCCCCATATTGGCAAAACATAAAAAATGCCCTATGCATAGCCCCCCCCCCCCCCCTATGCATAGCCCCATATGTACTGTACAGTACCTGAACCTACCTACATAAGCTGGCCATAAGCTACCATAGCCACTCCCACAACAAGCTAAGATGCCTATAAGTTTGCTTGGGGGTGTATTGTATTGTACTAGAATAACCCTGTTTTGACCTCAGTTATACCCTAATACAATATGTGCTTTTGACCTAAAAATATGCCTCTGTGCACCTCTCAAAAACATAAAAAATGTCCTATGCATGCATAGCCCATGGGGCTATGCATGGGTAAATACGGTATATATTCAATACCCTTTCCTGGGAAGAGCGGGAGTGTTTGTACAGTACAGTGTGTCAATAATCAATAACTAAACACTTCTTCTGCTCTGTAGCGTGTATTCATCAGCTGATGCAACACAGAACACGCGCAATAAAGCACTGAATAAAGCACTGAATTTGCATTTCAGCTGATGATTTGGTCAGGCCGAACGTGTGGGGTTGCAGTTACAACAATATTGCCAGTAAGTAAGTTTGCATGCTGTCTTTCTCTCTGTTTGTCGTGTCGAAGTGGGAAATAAATGTAAAATTTTTGAGCTTGGCACGATTCAAAATATTCCCTCTCTGTAAAAATAAATTTCTATTGGTTTTTGACAGGTGATTCAGACATCGACATTCTTATCTGTTCGTGTATTCTTTTTCATGTCAAAATTTTTAGAATTGTCGGAAAACAGAAGTTTTTACAATTGTCATGTCAAAAAAAGCAACACACACACGAGCAAAGAGAAAGGAATATGTTCATGTTTGAACCGTCCTTGACCTCCTCCAGTTAGAAAAATGCTGCTCTTTTTCTTTTCTTCAGACGTGGACCTGGACCAATTTTGTCTGAACGATCCAACTGCCTCCATGAATGACGATTGGTCATGGAGCAACTGTACCAACAGCTGTTTTCACCGCCATGCGCACAAACTCACCTATCCTGGCAGTGTTAGTTTCTGCGACAGAATTGCACCACCTGGAATGATGGGAAGACTGGCGGTGATTCCGTCTGGAGAAGTGTTTGGACCGCTGCAAAATAAGGATGGATGGATTGGTAAGATGCCCAAAATCTCTGCATTAGGGTAACATGGAGTAAGCCCAGCCACGGGGGCGCAAATCCGGCCAACTAAGTTTCAGGGCTGCATAATATCTTAGCAATCAATGGGGCGCGCTTCAAACGTGAACTCCGAATTCGCTCCGACTTTGGAGTCTTGACTATGCTTCTAACATGTAGAATCTCTGAGTTCGCTGTGAACTCTCTTTGTTTTTCCAAACGTGCGTGTGAACAACCGAGTTTGTAATTCGATGATGTACGACTATTTGACGTGTTCGTATCGGCTCAAAACGAGGGCATTCGAAACTCGGAGCAAACTCGCTGGAAGCAAACTCGGAGCACGTCTGAAGCGCACCAATGAACTGAGTGAGACACCTATGTATTACATCAATCGATTCTTTGGACTCCGACCTCTTTCAGACGAGCTATTTTTGGTTCCATCTTTGCTGAAACAGTAAATTCACAGGAGTATACATCGGTGAAAAGCGAGAATAGCCCGCAATAGAGTAACAACTCAAGTACTGTATATTACGTACGTACATATGTACTAGTATGTACTGTACATATATACCAAACATGCATAGAGATATACACCGTACCCACTTACTGCATTCACAGTCTTGCCTGGCTTTCCGCAAGTGTCCACAACAAGGCCACCCGCAGCCAAACAGCTAATACGTACCACCCTTGCAAACCTTGAACATGCTCAAAAATTAGTATTTCTGTGCCTTGTCCAATTTCTACCAACCCCCTGTGCAGGTGTCCTGCAGGTGTTACTCCATGGCCGGATTTACCCCACAGTACCCTACACTCGTTCTTTTTCTACTGCTGGATGGCCGAATCAACCCGTGTTTTCCAGTCGAGAAGGCAAATTTGTCAGATGTGCCAGGCAGGGAATCGAACCCTGGACCTCTTGGGTTCCAGGCGAGCGCCTTAACCATTTGACTACACACTCGGATGACCTCAGTCACACAATTTCCCCCTTTGATCCAGGTCTAAATGCTCCATCTGTTGACACCTCCGGCTTGTTCAACAATTCCGAGTGGTCGTGGATCAATCCAGTTCATGTCAACAATCCAGTTGCTTGGTGGCCAGCTGGAGTAAAAATGGATGGCACAGGCTCAGGCTGTATGAGTATTTCTGCAATGAACAACACATGGGAGAATTTCGATTGCGATGTTGGGAGAAGGCCGTGGTGTGAATTCTACAAAAGTACGAACGTACGTTAAACAATGAAGGCTATGTTACTGGTATGTTACGTACTACATACTTACATAGGTACCCATCGTTCTACGACCACCAATGCGTACATTCATTCGCGAAGCTTTAGCTCTTAGACTCATCCCGGGATTCAAAGTCTCATTGCGCAACGGGTTGTGCAACGGTCGCCATCCGACATATATAGAGGCGTTGCGCAACGGTTGCCAACCAACATATGGGAGTTGAGCAACCGTCGCCAACCGTTGCCATGGTTACGCAACTCCCGTATGTTGGTTGGCAACCGTTGCGCAACGCCTCTATATCACTGGTGTCAGAGTAAAAATTTGAGTTACTTTACTCGAGTAACTCGGGCGATTTTTGCCCGAGTTATTTAACTTAACTTAACTCGGAAAAATGCAGTCAGTGAGTTATCTAACTCGACTTAACTCGGTATTGACCGTTTTGTTTCTAACTCGGGTAAAATTTTAGAAACAGCGAGTAAGTACTGCCATACTAACTCGAGTCAAGCATTCCATACTTACCCAGTACTTACTCGAGTAAGTTACCTCGAGTTACGCCATTGTTGTAAACGGCGTGCACGCACATGCGCATACAAAGCAGCAGCGCGCACTCAAACGTAAACGCGGCAGCAAAAAAAGGCGGACGGTACATAGTGAGAAATAAAACATTCTTCACTCCGTCCCAGTATTCAGCGGTTGCTTTTCGTCTTGCAGTATTATCGAATGCATTAGCAATGTCGGTGGCAAAGAAAACGAAAACGACATCGCCTGCAGATAAAAATACAATATTTTCGGGACATTCAAAATGATGTACGTACGTATGTTCTCTTCGTTTTGACATTTTCAGCCAGTACTTACTCGACAGTACTTACTCGAGTAACTCGCAAGATTTTGGGCTAACCCGACTCAGCTGAGGTTAGAGCGAGTAAGTTACTCAACTTAACTCGGGAAAATGACAACCCGAGTAAATCTAACTCAACTTAACTCAACATTCTGAGAGAGCGAGTTGACACCAGTGCTCTATATGTCGGTAGGCGACTGTTGCACAACCCTATGCGCAATGAGACTTTGAATCCCGGGAGGAGTTAAGTTAGGCTTAGGTTTAGGTTTAGGTTCATGCGTATAGGTAGGTACTGTACGTACATAGGTTTAGGATTAGGCACACATGCCAACGTTGAAGTCTGTAATTGAAACGATGAAAGATAACGGTAATATTATGTCTATTGTATGTGTACGTAATTCTCTGGTACCTTTTGGGCTTCTTTCAGACAGTTCTATTCTGGAGAATTGCCTTCCGACAACCACTACATCGACTACAAGTACAACTACTACGTCGACTACATCGACAACCACTACAACAACTACTACTACTACATCCAGTACAACAACTACTACTACTACTACATCCAGTACAACAACAACTACTACTACTACATCCAGTACAACAACAACTACTACTACATCCAGTACAACAACTACTACTACGACCGCCACATCGTCAACAACAACAACCACAACGACTACTACTACCACTACCACTTCAACAACAACCTCTACAACTACTACAACTACCACTTCAACAACTACTACAACTACGACGACTACAACTACCACTACTACAACTTCTACTACTTCAACAACTTCTACTTCTACTTCAACAACTACTACTACATGGACTACAAGCACTACTTCAACCACAAGTACAACAACCACAACGTCTACAACAACGACGACTACAACCACTACTGCAACCACAAGTACAACAACCACTGCGATCAGTCCATTTGGTAAGGCAAGATTGTTTTTGTACTACAGTATGATGCCTCGTTCACAACGGACGCTGGACACCGACATTTGATCTGCGTTACCGCCGGCGTCAACGCTAACGTCAACGCCAACGCCAACGCAGATATGTATTTAGCGTTCAATGTAGATACACATTAGTTCGACGCAAATATTAGTGATCACAGATGTTAGTAGCGAACATCGATGTAAACTTATGAAATACGTACGTAGTTCCAAACATACAGTATGTCGGCGTCACTAGGAGTAATTTTTGATAATGTTGAACGCTAATATCTGCGTTGGCGATGACGTCGACATTGACACTAGCGTCGTTTTGACGTTTTTGACGCCGGCGGTAACGCAGCGCAAAAGTTGACGTTCAGCGTCTGGTGTGAATGAGGCATGAAAGGCGGATGGTTTTCTATCGGAAGGGCGCTTAGCTGATTGTGTGGACTGCACATTTCTTTTCTTTGTCGCATATTGCATGAGGCTGATGCTGCGTTCACCATACATCCGTACATCTGTACGTCCGACGTACGTATCTTATCTACCTACTAGGACTACTCTTGGAACCACAAACGACCATGTATACATACGTTGGACGTACGGACTTTGAACGGTATGGTGAACGGCACGGACGGTATGGTGAACGCGGCATGAATCGTGTTTCAGTGTCGTTTGTCCCTACAGCAAGTACCAGTTCAACGACAACTACTGCAACTACTACCACTACAAGTACCACTACTTCTTCATCAACAACTACAACTAGCACAACAACTACAACTATAACTACTACTAGTACTACAACTACACCTACTACAACTACAACCACTACAGCTACAACGACTATAGCAAGCACTGCAACATCATCAGTTGCTCCAACAGGTCAGCAAAACCTAAATAAACTTACTTGACGAACGACTTATATCTGCTGTATGTATTGAATCAAAACACACTTCGTGGCGTAACAAGCGATGGAAGAGCTTGTGAAGACACGAAGTCTCATTTTGATATGTTATGTGTACATGACATACAGTACGTAGGCCTACCATAGTAGTACGTAAGTACGCAGTACATGTTGTACCTAGTACACGGCTACGTACTGGTACGATTAATTAGTGCACATTAACAAACACACAGTACAATCTGCTTTTAGCTGATGCACTGGCCTCATACTGCAACTCCATCGTCGGCTATTTCTCCAACTGCACCAACACCTGTTTTCGCTGGTACGACGGTTACAATTTCACCATGGGCGAAGCCCAAGAATTCTGCAGAGACGAGGCTGCTCCAGGGGTTAAGGGACGGCTGGCCTACGTGCCCAACTATGACATCTTCAACATGTTGAGCGCCAACTGTCAGGCGTGTTGGTTGGGGATGCGAAGGTTCACCACTGGAACGCCCTTGGACCCCAGCGAATGGAGCTGGACATATGTGAACGCGAGTGGGGCCTTGGTTATTGACAGATCTGTGGACTTTCTGCCGGTTTCGCCCGATTTGAAACCAGGGCAAACGAACGCCAAGTGCATGCGAATCGATGACACGGGAGCTATGAACGACATCAGATGCACTGCTCAATTCGAATCGACCAAACCGAAGCCATTCTGCGAATATTACCAAGGTACGGTACGTAGGAAGGGGGAGCTTCATAAAGTACGTCACGCAAAAATTTATCCGCCCCCCCCCCCCCATCACGCTTTAGTCAAGGTTTGTGGGCCATTAGGTAGCCCTATATTTGCGAGACGTACTTTTGGGACAAGTTTCATTTTTTGTCCCCAAGGGGCAAGTTTCATAATATGTTGTACATTTGAAAGCAGCTGTACAGTATGTTGGTGCAGTTTGTAAAATTTGGCTCACCTTTCGATCCAACCAGGTGCTTTCAGATGTAGGAAATTTGAAATATGTCTCCCTTTTTTATTTGTTGCTTGTATTTTTTGCATGGGATTTTGCATTTTTTATTGTATTTTTTGCATTTTTTACTATTGGCATTTGAGAAGTAGGATAGGAACAACAGGTCACAGTTAGGGGTAGGGGTTAGGGTTAGTTGTATGTGAGGACTCAGGTCATAGCATGGTTACAGAGGCCACTGAAATAATTCCAAGCCCGTTTGGGTGTGAACCAACAACCACGACAACAACTACTACCACTACTGCTCCAAGCACAACAACCACAATGACGACAACCACTAGTACGAGTACAACTACCAGCACAACAGCAACATCAACAACCACAACATTAACAACCACAACAACAACAACCACAACTACAACAACAACAACCACAACTACAACAACAACAACCACAACTACAACAACAACAACCACAACTACAACTACAACAACAACAACCACAACCACAACAATAACTACAAGTACAACTACAACCATAACTTCAACTGCTGCTGCTCCCACAGGTATTAAAAAGCTACACTTTACAGTAGCATTGCGCTGAATCGTGAAACACTACTAACTTGTGAAACACTACTAACATGCCAAAGGTATTTCAGTCCCTCCTGCATGCCCATTTCTGGACCGCTTTGGAAACGCTGGAATCTGCCTAAACAGTTCTGAGGTGGCGTCAGGTCCCGGCCACTGCTTTGTGCTGCTAGACTTTGCTGGAATGGTCTGGGACACTGCAAACAACCTGTGTGAAATGCAAGCGCCAGATGGATTTGTGGGCCACCTGGCTTTCATAGAAACTGCCACCGAGTTCGACCGTCTGCGCGAGCTGATCCCATCCCTTAACGGCTATGATGTCTGGGTTGCCTTGCAATTCACTAGTGCAAGCAGCTGGAAATGGATAGATGTAGTGGGCAATGTGACAGAGCCTTGGGCTGGTTACATTGCTGATCTGCTGGGTAGTGATCCAGGCTTGGCGTGTGGCATGCTGAGTGGTGCGGCTGGTACATTTATGGCGCACAACTGCAGCGAACCACTGTATAGGCTGTGCCAGTACAGACCAGGTACGTATGTAGGGTATGTAAAAGTGTCATGCATGAAGTGGTATTGATGGACACTGTGATTTATTGTTCCAGTGCCTCCAAGAGATCCGTGCATTCCATTGACGACTACAACAATCACAACTACTGCTCAATCAACTACACCTTGTCCTTTGCGTAAGAGCAGATAATAACATTTCTTCTCAACTGTTGCCTTAGGTAGTTGTCCATGTGTAGCAGTTTTCTGTGGCAATTTCATGCAACTGTTTTGCAGCTTCAATCCAATGTAAGTGCCAAGAGGCAGGTGGTACCTGGTCCTCATGTACCAACACCTGTTTCAAGGCAGTCTCAGCATTTGGCAAAAGCTATTTCCAGTCCCAAGAAAGCTGCAGAGTCACTGCTCCAACAGGCACAAAGGGAAGACTTGCAATCCTACCAAACGAGGATATGTTTCAATTCCTTGGAGCCATGTGTCAGTCCACCTTCCTCTACTGTTGGATTGGATCACATAGGGATGACACCTCCAGTGGCGGCGTGTTTAACATGTCAGAGTGGAGTTGGAAAACTATCAATGCAACTGGTGGTAATGTTGTGGAGAGGCCATTGCAGTGGTGGCCGAATGCTAGCTTTTTCTCCTTCTTTCTACCAAATGATGCATGCGTGAACTTCAAGCCAAATCTCATTGAGCTGGAGACCTATGCTTGTAGTGGAAGTGGACAGATGGCACTGTGTGAATACTATGAAGGTATGCCAGCAAATTATCGTTCCATAAAAATGTGAACCATACTGTACATCTTGGTCTGTGAATTTGGTCACCCCACTACTGAAGTGCATCACTTGGAAACATTTTGTTTTTCTTGAGTTGGGACCTCCATGTGGAGTATTTTTTTAGAAGATACTGAGATATTACCTCTTCCTGACAAATGCCCAGACGTCCCTATAGCCGAATTTTGCGCCAACAGGACCCATTTGGCCCGCTGGAAATGGTCAGACTGCAGTCAAACTTGCTTTCATTTTTTAACCAGCCAATCTGACTTTGCCACCAGTGAGGCACAGTGCAGAGCTGGGATGGAAGGTTACAAGGGAAGGCTTGCAGTGGTTCCAAACAAGGCAATGTTTGACATGCTGAAGATTTGCCGAAATTGTTGGATTGGTAAGCGGGCATGCTAAAAAACGTTGGGCTATCCTTCCAAGCAGACATACATACATAGATATAGATATGACAATGACATGAGAAGGGTTAACCTGTTGTTTGAAGGAGCTGAGATGACATCAACTGACCCGGCTGCGCCTGGCACCACTTTCAATGTTAGCCATTGGTCCTGGCATGATTACCCTCGCATAGGGGAAATTTCTCCAGTGGAATGGTTTCCCAGTGCTGCAGCATCAGTTAACCCTGCCACCAATCCAAATTGCATTCGCATTGACACATCAGAACAATTCAATGATGTGTCATGCTTGGTTGACAAGTTTCCACTCTGCGAGTACTACCAAGGTGAGGTAGCCTTGCATTGTGCATACCTTACCGTATTTACCAGTGCATAACCCCCCCCCCCCCCCCAATGCATAACCCCCATATTGGCAAAACATAAAAAATGCCCAATGCATAACCCCCCCATGCATGCATACCCGCATATGTACTGTACAGTACCTGAACCTACCTATGTAAGCTGGTCATATAGTACCCATAGCCACTCCCACACCAAGCTAAGATGCCTATAAGCCTGCTTGGGGGTGTATTGTACTAGAATAACCGTGTTTTGACCTCAATTATGCCCTAAAACACGTGCTTTTGACCTAAAAAATATGCCTCTGCGAACCTGTCAAACACATAAAAAATGCCCCTTGCATAACCCCCCCCCCCCCCAATGCATAACCCCCCAATGCATAACCCCCCCTATGCATACCCCCATATGGGACCTCTCAATTTTTGCATACCCCCATGGGGCTATGCACCGGTAAATACAGTATGTCTGTGCCCTGTGGTCAATGTGATTTGAAAACATAGGAATTTGGACATGATTTTTCTGATTTCCAGAGAGTACTGCCACCAACCCAGGTCCAGATGATTGTGCACCTCCCTCCACTACGACTGTTTCTACTACTACTACAACTGTTTCATCAACTACCACAGTGACCACAGCTACTGGCCCACCTCCATCTACTGGCCCAACCCAATCCACTGGACCAACCCCATCCACTGGTCAAACTTCTTCTTCTGCTTTATCCCCATCCACTGGAGAAACCTCATCTACTGGCCCGCCTCCATCCACTGGTATGCTTCCCTCCACTGGCCCAACCCCATCCACTGGCCCAACTTTATCCACTGGACTAACCCCATCCACTGACCAAACCCCGTCTACTGGTCCAACTGCATCTACTCCAACTGTTACAACAACAACTGTAATAAGTTCAACAGTTGTAAATGAGTCAGCTGCATCAAGTACTAGTGTTGGACCCGGTGTGTCTCCAACTGCTACAGCTACAACAACCACAACAAGTGCAGTGTTTACAGTTTCCAGTACAATAGCAACTGAAACAACCTCTTCTACAACAAACATCATTTCTGCAAATGTATCAGCTCCAACATCATTGGAACCAACAAGTGAAGGTCATTCTTCCGCAAATACCACTACTGTGCAAAGCGCAGCCACACTAATTCCATCTGAAAGTTCCACATCTGCCAATGCAACAGCACCATTGTCCACAATCATTGAACAGAGTACAACAACTACTACTACCATTGCAAATGTAACTGTAGTTATGACTGAAACTCTGAAACCATCTACTATGAGTGAAGCTAGCATGGAGCCAGGAACCACCAAAACACCAACAATCATTCCAACTACAATTAGGCTGGCTCCATCTACAACAACATCAACTACAACCACAACTACAACTTTAACTACTGATCCTTGCGACTCAATCCAATGCCAAAATAGCGGAATCTGCATACCATCCCAACCTCCATCTTGCCAATGCTCCAACCCATTTGTTGGGGTGAACTGTGAACTGGAAATATCCAATGGAACACAAGTGATCCTGATTGGAGGAGGAACTGGATCAACCAATGGGGGAGGAGATGATGATGATGATGTGACTGGAAGTTCCAATGGTCAGGGGTCAACATCATCTCCAAATGCTGGTGGAAGTGACAGTTCCAATGGTGGTAGTATGGCACTGGTGATTTATCCAAATGGAACCACAGTTGTCATCCCAGCTCCATCTCAACAACAAAATATGACCAGCGACATCATGTGCTCCAGAGGTACATATGTAATGGTTGTTTTCATGAGTATAATGTGCTGAGGTCTGAGCAGACATATACCTAGCATGGATGTCATTGCAGGTCCTAACGCTGATGGTCTGTGTGATGACCCAGCCAACTGGGTTTTGAAGGATGAAATGTGCTATGCGATTCAAACGGGTACAACCTGCACTGAAGGGGAGCCGGTAGCTCCAGACAACCAATCTATTCAAGATCCAGAGAGTGTTCAATCGATCACAGGTTGAAGAGCAGCAAGGCAAATAATGGATGTTTCATTCAACTGATTGCGTTTTGTAAAGGGTGTTTATTTCAGAAGGAAGTCCATGCCAAGAGAATCCATGTCAAAATGGTGGCCAATGCGTGGCTGGAGAGGATGAGAACTTTGCATGCCAATGTCAGCTACCACTTGCTGGAGAGCTGTGTGAGGTGGAGCTTCCTGAAGGAACCACTATCTTGACTGTCAGTGGTGAGGCCAGTGGTGTTAGCTGGCCCAATGAGACCATAGCCAGCAAAAGTGGATTGAGCTCCATGCCACCATACCCTGGTGCCACACTGGCTGCTGCAGTCATGCCGAATGGCACCACCATTTTTGTTCCACTGAACCCAAAGAAGGCAGAACCAGAGAAGCAAGAGCTGCTGTGCTTCAAAGGTTGGTCTAATGCTCCTAAGCTTAGGCTTAGGTTCTGGCTTAGGCTTAGGCTTAGGTTAGGCTTAGACAGAGGCTAAGGTTTAGGCTTGCATGCATCCTAGGAGGGATGTTTGAGGGTGCCTAAGTACCTGATTGTGGTTGGTTGTTGCAGCCACCAATGCTGATTCACTCTGTGATGATTTGTCATGGATCCTGCAGAATGACAAATGCTATGCAACTGAAGAAGGCCAGACTTGCAGTGGTGGAGCTGATCCAGTGTCTCCTGAGGATCCAGCCTTTTCTGACCCGGAAATCATTGGCCCAATAGGTTCATCTATCACCAAAATAAATTCTCCAATCCTTGAATGCACTGATTTACATAGTGAATGAATATCATTGCTACTTTAGCTACAAACCCGTGCAAGTCCAGCCCCTGCCATAATGATGGCAAGTGCATTGCCCATTCAACAGGTGGGGGTGCATGCAAATGCCAGTTGCCAGCCACTGGAGAGAACTGTGAAGTAAAGCTTCCTGAGAATACAGCCTTTGTGAAACTGGATGGCAAAACAAATGGCACCAAATGGGCATTTGAAGATCCAGAGGCTGCTGGTCTGGGCACATCTTCTCCATCTGACAAGAGTGAAGTGGCAGCTGCAATTCTGCCAAATGGAACTGTGATTTTGATTCCTGTGGAACCAGATGAACCACGGGTGACTGAAACGGTCATGTGCACACAAGGTAGGTAAGATGTCTTTCAACACATTGATTGAAACTGCAGTAAATTTATTTGTGCACAAATTTACAGATGCAAACTCAAATGGATCCTGCCCAGACTCATCCTGGGTTGTCAAAGATGCAGTATGCTACCAGATCCAAAGGCCAGTAACTGATAAGTCATCTCAATGTGAAGATGGCTCTGATGCGGTGCCTCCAACAGATGACATCCTTGCTGGCAACCCAGGGCTGACTAAGGAGCTAATAGATCGCTTCCAATCCACTGCAAACTGCTCTTATGTGTGGCAGAGCTGGACCTCATGCGATGTCACGTGTGGAGTTGGAATGAGAAAGAGAAGTCCCAAGATTGCACCAAAGCCTGCAGGCAAAAATTGTCCATCTGATGAAGAAGAGGACTGTGAGCTTGAGCAATGTCCTGGTCCACTAGCAGACTGCCAGTTCACATGGAGTGAGTGGGGTGAGTGCAGTCACACCTGTGACATTGGACAACAGCAGAGGAAGGTGATGTCAATTGAGAGCCAGCCTGTGGGAGGTGGGAAGGAATGTCCTAAGGTTGGAAGCGAGGGTACAAAGGTGTGCCTGTTGGTCAAGTGCCCAGTTGATTGTGGGTATGACTGGAATGAGTGGAGTTTCTGCACCACATCCTGTGGAGAAGATGGTGTGAGAGTGCGGACTCCAGCTGTGAATGTGAAACCAGCACATGGTGGTTTTCCGTGCCCTGGGAAGCAGGAGGAAGCATGTAATCAAGGAGTTACATGTCCAGTACTTCCAACAGACCATACCACTGAGTCCACTGAGTCCACCACAACTGTTTCCACTATCACTACAACCACATACCACACCACCACCCCAGAATTTCCACTGAATGAGGTGGAAGAGGTGGTTAGTGATGTGATGCAGACATTGGGATGCACATTCATCATAGTATCACTGAGTGTCACAATTGCAATCTACCTGATTTTGAGGTAAGTAAAAAATGACCTCTGAATTCCATGACATGGCCTGAATTATTGTGGTTGTTCCAGAGATTTCTCACATGAAAGATGCCTGCATATGCAAATGGAAATTGCCTTACTCGTTGCTCACATACTTATCTTGACATTGAGGGACAAAGTTGAATACAAGGTCCAGTACTAGTGAATTGGTTTGATTTTTACTTTACAGTTAGATACCAAATCACTGCATTGCATTGATGAAAGTGAGCTGCTTCTTTTCAGCTTCCTTGCATATTAACTGCTGCAGCTCTGCAATACTTCTTCACTGCTTCCTATACATTTATGGCATTGGAAGCTATCCAAGCATACAGCTTGTCAACAAATGTCATTGCAAAAGGGGGATTTCTCAGTCGGCTACAAAACGCGCTCCTTGGTTGGAGCCTGCCAGCTGTAACAACTGTTGCAACCACTGCACTGAAACACAATGAGATCACATCTTATTGGTCGTAAGTTTCATGTTACATCACTACAGTTGTAGTACTGGAGCTGACATCAATGCGAGTAGCAAGACTAGTGATGGCAAGTGTGCTAATAAATTCTTCTATAGATGTTGGATGAATCTTGGAAGCACAGTTGCAATGGCCACCATTGGCCCAATCGCTGTGCTTTCTACAATTACCATTGTCAGTGTTGAAGCAGCAGGCATGGGTAGCTTCAATCGGCTTCCGAGCACTGACCAGAATCAAGCAACTGCAGCAATGTAAGAGTTCTTATTCACGGACCATACAGTACATTATTTTCAGTTTCCATACTATAGGCCTACATTATTTTTATTGACATTTTCCTTTCAATTGAAAAGAAATTTAATCTCCTTGTTTAGCGCCAACTCCAAAGGCCTTCTCTTCATTTTGCCTATCAGCATTGGATCATGGTTTTTCGGAATGTTTGCAGTCTTCTATGCAAACTTGGGTCTCTATGGCATAGTGTCAGCTCTA
This sequence comes from Epsilonema sp. ZAB3_2, assembly GCA_030247985.1. NCBI lineage: Eukaryota > Metazoa > Nematoda > Chromadorea > Desmodorida > Epsilonematidae > Epsilonema > Epsilonema sp. ZAB3_2. The sequence continues at coordinate 92,394 of JASAMW010004400.1, read as the reverse complement.
AACATGGCCTTAGGAATATCAATTTTTGTGTTCCATGCATTGGGAAATCCAACTGTGAGAAAGCTAACAACTGTGCAAATTTGTATCCTCTTGTCTTGGCTAGTTTGCGCATTTTGACATTAGTTAGTTGTCTCTTTCTTTCAGGTGCACCAAATCTTCAAGAACCTATGGACAAAAATGTGTGGTAAAAGCTGAAGTAGTAGGCCTACTAGCAAATAGATGTCCAGAAATGAAGATAGGTATGTTTGGTGAAAGTGATGTGTAGCTTGTGATAGCAAATATCAATAACCCAATCAATAAGTTGAGTTCTGCTTTCTTCTTCAAATATTAAATTTCTAATGCAGATGCGATGAATGCAAGCATCTAAACTTTATCATTTAATAAAATGATCATTATCTCAGTGGCTGTAGCTAATCAACCCAAGTTGTTTCTGAGAGCCAAACTGTTCATCTTCAAGAAGATATTGCCCAGACCATTTCCTGTTCCAAGCACTGTGCTGTCCCCAGCGTTGGTTGATTTATCCAAGTCTGATGTTGCATTTGCATTACCCGATGCGACACCACTCAATTCACCATCTCCCTCCACTTTGTATTCAACTGAAAAGATGCATTGATGATGCTATATTCATGCATACCTTCAGTGAAACATCATATAAGAGAAAGAAACACTGTACCATCATACATACAGGTATCAGCTCCATTGAGTGAATGAAGAGCATGGACATTTGCCAACACATCAACAGGTCCCCCACTCCCTCCACTGACAATGTCACCAATAGACTTAGCATTTGCCCCTCCCTGCGAAGTAGTGGAATTCACAAGGAGATCAGAATCAGCACTGACTGTGGAGTTATCCCCATTTCCAGTGGAGTTTACTTGCACTGAGACATCTACAAGAAATGATTTAGTGTCAATAAAAGGTAGTCACTGCTCAGCTGACTAATATTGACTTCTTCTATCTTAGCACTTTTCTTGCTCTCTCTCTTACTTCTGTTTGTCCCACTGACAGCAGAGCTTTCCTCTGCTTCGCTCAAATGCTGAATGCTAGCCTCATTATTATCAGCACCAAACGTGAGACCTTGACCAATGCCAGTGCTGTTCCCATTGCCACCCACATCAATTACCGCAGTAGCATCAGCATCAGAGTTTGCATTTTGACCAGCATGGGCATTTCGATTTCCAACCAACAAATTTCTGATTGATGTTCTGTACTCTGCAAAGCAAAGTTTTCTAGTGTAACATTCACTATCAGTATGTTTAGGCTTAGGGTTAGGCTTCAACTTATGCTTAGGCTTAGGCTTAGATTTGGAATGTTGGCTTTTTCCATTACTTTTATCTCCATCTGTCTGAATCCAGCTGGTTGCATTGCTACTGGCATTGCCTCCAGTGCCCAGACTTGCTCCATCAGCATTTCCATAAGCATTTGTCTCGTTTGCAGTCATTCGCATTACAGCATTGGAGTCGCCAGTGTTTGCGCCATAGTAAGAGCCACTGCCACTACCAGTCACATCTCAAAACACAAGTTTATCCATAGACAGGGAGGTCTTCGTCTCACTGCACTGAAGGAAACGTGTACAGAAGGACATGAAAGGAACACTTTGTCTTACTTTTGCCTTTCACATTCAGATAGCCATCAGCCACTGAATCAGATGTTGTGGTTCCATTTCCATCTGCTGTGATATTTCCTCCAGCAGTATCTGGAGCATTGTCATCAGTGGACAGGGCCACATTGCCCTGTACCAGATTTCCACTACTACCAGATCCTGAGTCGCCTTGGCCCAAACCAGTCACACTGGCCTCCACCTTGTTGACTGAAAAGGAAAAGGGGCCTTTGCCTGGTTCATCTCATTGTCTAGGCTAGTCTGTAAGGTGTTGTTCATTCACTGCTTTTGCAGAAAAAGAAAAATTGATCACAAACAGGTAGTCCTGCATACCAGTGCTTCCATCTCCATTCACATCATCAGTGCTGACAACATCTGCTGAGCCAGTGGCTTTTGCTCCATCCACAGCACTGGCATTCACTCCCGCTGTGCTGGAATTACTGGAAAGCCCCTGAGCAACTGAAGCAGCTGCTGTAAGGTTTGATACTGCTCCATCAGCATTGCCAGTACTAATCAGTGACAATTCTGAAGCATGGAGCATTCAGTTTGAAGCCATACACTACTACATGCCTATTGCATTACTGTCAGCTATGTATTTATACTTCTTGGATGGAAGCGAGCTGCAAGCAGTGATGAAAGAGAAGCAATGGATCCAGCGATTCTAGAGTTCTGTGTCCCACCGGCACTGTTTTGTCCACTGTCCACACTGCTGGAGAAGTCTAGCGTGGTGTCATTCCCAGTGGCAGTTGCATCAGCGCTTGCACTTGCATCTGCAAATGGGATGATTATTCTCCAAGACAGCTGCACATTCTCATTGCAATAGACAATACACACAGCCGTATTGCACACTGTGACAATATTCCTTCTTACTGTATGTTGTGGCGCCCCCTGCTATCACATGTGCATCAGCTCCACCTCCTAGTGACACAGCTGCAGTTGCATTATCTCTTATGGCTTGCGCTGTAACATTGCCTACTGCGGAATCAATCTCAGTCTGCATGTTTCCAGTAGCACTACTGCTGGTGGCACCATTTGCTGTTGCATTGATGGATCCAAGGCCTACAGAATTAATGAGCAAAAGTGGACTGAATCTGTAAATATGCAATATAGTATATACAACACATGCAAAATAGGAATCCTCACAGTCACATGCATGTCCATGAGACTTGTGCAGGGAAACAGAGGAGACGATTTTGATTTTTCACTGACTTCAAAGATGACTACCTGGGCCTACTTACATTGTACAGAATGTCCCGACATAAACCGGCCACCTTTCCGGGCATGTAACTCTGGAACGACACTTGAGATTTTCATGCGGTTTTTTTTTATTTTGTAGTCAAGGCTTCAACTGAGATCTGTACAAAATTTCAGCTATTTGGTCCACATACTTCGGAAATTACGACGGTTTGAATCTCGAAGTTCAAAATCGACGTTTTTCTTCAGTATGGAGAAAAATTCGGCCTTAATTTTTAAAGATACCCTGTTCCATGCGTTTGCTATGGTGGAATTGGGGTTACTGCGTGAGATTCACATTTCCTAGCATTTTGGGACTTCTTTTTCATTACGAGACTAATTATGTCTTGGACCCATGCACAATAGACCACTAAATCGGCACTACCAGTTAGAAAAACCCTCGTTTTTGACCGCCGGAGAAAGAAGGTGTTTGAGCACCTTCCACTGGGCGTACGAAGCTAAAATTTTGTACAGATCTCAGTTAAAGCCTTGGCTACAAGATAAAAAAAACCGCATGAAAATCTCAAGTGTCGTTCCAGAGTTACATGCCCGGAAAGGTGGCCGGTTTATTTCGGGACACCCTGTAGGTGGATTCCTACTACTTTGTATGTGTCATGTACACACTTAATAATAAATAAGTATCTTTCATTTTCCAGACCAATGGTTTTGCTTACCACTGTCAATTTGCCTCTTTTGCCTCAGGGAAATGGAGCGCGACAATGTGACAAGAATGCTCAGAATGAACACTCTGGTAGTTTGGGAGAACATGACCATTTTTTGTTCTGGCTGTACTGTGTACTACTGTAGTACAATGGGACGAAAATGAATGAATATTGAGGATGCAGAAGAGGCGGGCTCTAATATGTAGATATGTACTGCATGTAGTGTGCGTGCAGCTATGACACTGCTACTGTGCATGCATTATGTGTTGTGTATTACCAACACAATGTCTAATACATGCATAATGAGGAGAAAAAATCCGTTTGTTCCAGTTTTTTGCAGATATTCCTGCCTATGCAAGCAGATAATGAAAGGATTATGTTCTGTTCATTCAATTCATATCTGCAGTTGAGGTCTTTTCGTTTTTTTGTCCTGCCTAATTTCCTGTGCCGATGGTCTTTAGCGAAAATTTTGACAGCTTTTTTTAGTGCCCATATGCATGAAAGAGCTACTTACACCCTAAATATTATGTTCGCACATCTCTGCACTGTGCATGAGTTCCATTATGAAAATGTGGCAAAGTTCTTTATTGTCCAGCGTGACATGTTTTCTCGATGACACAAAACGCAGACACACAAAAGCAAGGCAGAGCTTTATCAAGTGAACCAAAAAGTCACAAACTCTCCGATAGAGAAAGCAGTCCAGACCAGACTAAACTGATGATACGGGCAGATGCAGGTCATCTCTTGCGTCCAAAAGTTTCTTTAGATGTCAAACTGTTCAACTTCAACAGAATGCTGCCAAGCCCACTGCCTGTTCCTGTGACCACATTGTCAGCTGCGTTGGTAGCTTTGTCCAGTTTAGAATCAGAGGTTCCACTGCCAGTAGCAGTGCCACTGACGTGGCCATCACCTTCTGCTTTGTATTCAACTGAAAACAAAAAAATATAGCATTGACAGTTGACACCTAACAAATTAAAGTGTAAAGTGGCAGTTGACACCTATGTAAAATGCATGTAAGAAGTAGGTACATCAGAAACATACAGGTATTTGCTCCATTGACATTGTGCAAAGAGCGGATGTTTGCCAGAACATCCACAGCACTGGCACTGCCTCCACTGACCATGTCACCATTTGAATGGGCATTTGCACCTCCCTGTTGATTGCTGCCATCCACAAGCACATCAGAGTCAGCAGTGACTGTAGAGTTGTCGCCATTTCCAGTTGAGTTGACTTCCACTGTCACAGCTACATAGAAAAAAGAGCAAGAATTGTATTTTTATGGCGGCTGCACTCTATGTACAGTTTGGATGGACATGTATGGTACAGTAAAATGTACAAATATTAAAATGGTGGACCTCTGAAGTACAATAGGTAGACTCACTTTTGTTTGTTCCAGCAACAACACTGCTTTCCTCTCCCTCATTGGAGTGTTGGATGCTGGCCTGGGTGCCATCTGCTCCATAGCTGGTTCCATTGCCCACACCTGTGGCACTGCCAACGTTGTTGTCATCAATGGTGGCTGAAGCATCTGCATCTGACTTCGCATTGCCACCAGCATACGAATCGCGATTTCCAGTCATGGCGTTGCTCACTTCTGCTCTGAATTCTAAAGAAAGAAGGCATGTTTTCTATTTGCTAAAAGCTGCTAGGGTGTGACCATTGAAACCATGAACCATTGAAAGCTGGCGTTACTTTTGTCTCCATTCCTTTGGATCCAAGTGTCTGCTGTTGAGTCAGCACTGGCCCCATTTCCTTCACCAGTCGCATCTGCATCTCCATCTGAGTTTGTCTCATTTGCCCACAGTCTCAAATTCACTGTTGTGTCTCCAGTATTCGCACCACTGTGCGTGGCATTGGCATCGCCAGTCACATCTTAAAGATGGAGTCTTTTTGTTTGTGGAATGTTTTCTAGTTAAATTTGTAAAGGACATATTGCTCCTGGCTTACTTGATCCTTTCACATTTAGTAGACCACTTGCTTTGGAATTGGACTGAGTTGTCCCATTCCCATCTGCTGTAATGTTGGCACCAGCAGTGCTGGGACTGCCATCATTGTTGAACAGGGCGACATTGCCTTGTGCAATGTTGCCAGAACTTCCAGTACCAGAGGTGCCAGATCCCTGTCCTTCCACAGCTGCCTCAACTCTACTCACTATACATAGATTCCACGCAAACAAAATTCATCTTTTAGAAAGGATGAAGTGATGTGGGCAAGTCTTCATATGTATGGAGAAAAACGCTATTTAACCAGAACTGCCATCCCCATTCAAATCATCTGTGCTGTTGATTTTCGCTGATACTGCTGCCAGTGACCCATCAACAGCACTTGAATTCATTTGTGCACTGCTTGAATTGCTGGAGACTCCCTGTTCTAGAGTGGCTGATGATGTTATGTTCGATGTGGCTCCTGATGCTGCCCCACTTCCAGTCAGTGCATGTTTTGAAACATAATTTATTCACACTTCAAAATACAAAATTGGTAGGGGGACAGCTTGCGTGATGCCAGGATTGATAATACTCTCACTTCTCTTCCCAAAGCGCGAGGTGAGCAGTGAAGTTATGACACCAAATGTGCCAGCACTTTTTGCATTGTGTGACCCGGTAACTTTGTTCTGCCCACTGTCAACACTGCCTGAGAAGTCAGAGTCTGCATTCTTGCCATTGACACTGACATCGGATGCTTGACTTGCATCTGAAATGTATAATGCAAAATACCTATCTCCAGGATCTTAGTTTCACCTCAAGATGTGGCAGGTCTTCTTTCTTACTGAATCCAGTGACTCCTGCAGCAATGACGTGTCCATTGACTCCACCTCCGAGGGTTACTGGTGCTGTATCATTGTCTCGCGATGCAGCAGCTGTGACATTCCCTACCACTGAGTCTATCTCAGTTTGTAGATTGCCTGTAGCACTACTGCTTGCAGCTCCTGTAGCTGTCGCATTGATGGAGCCATAGCCTAAAAGTTGCACAGCAATTATACCATATGTATGACTACAGGAGTACATACAAGTGTATTATGTTAAATAAGCCCTCTTTCACCTTGCAGAAGTGTGTATTGTCAAATTTTCAAAAGTGCTTCACAAACCTCCATCAATCTGCCTCTTCTGTCGCAAAACGTTGCGGGAGCTAACAGAGGAAGCTGCAACAAGTAGCAGTACCAGCAGAGCAGTTGAATCCATTTTGCTGTCACTTGCCACTGAATGTTGACACTGGGACCATCATTCCGGCTACTTACATATCTTCAAAAATTTCTGCAAAGCTGTGAGGCTCAGACAGCATGAGTGGGTGGGATGGATTTACAAGAGGCTTTTTATCCAGAAAAAGCAGTCTGCTCTAATGTCACACTGATGTGGGTGTGCCACCAGCCATGTGGCAGGTACTTACTGTATGAACACTGTTGTAGTACTGTAATGTTTCGTGTATTGCCCCCCCCCCCTCGAATATAGCCCCCCTCGTATATAGCCCCCCCCCCCCCTAATCGGTGCCTATCGTCATTTGTACTCGTCTATATCCCCATATCAAAGACCGCGAAAAACGACGAAAACGAGGTTTTTACAGCTAAAAACAGCGTTTTCAACGTGTTTCTAGCCATAGGAGTTGATGGCGCATCATTTGGGACAGTTTGGGATACATTTTGATTTTCACCCCTCTTGACCACCTCAGCAGAAATGGTCAGTCCATGTCGAAAATGATAATTTTTGCGCAAGAGCAGCCTGTTTTAGACCACTTTAGCTTGTGTAAAGGCAAAATAAGCCATAAAAACGAGTTCAGGGGGTCAAATTACCTTACTTTGGTCACTAATGCAAAATGCCCTCTTATATAACCCCCCTTTTGTATGGCCCGCCTCTAATATCCCCCCCCCCCCCCCCCTAATCGGGGCTTACCGATCATATAGCCCCAGGGGGCTATACACGAAACATTAGAGTAGTCTGTTTCAAAATGCATACAGGTACTGTAGGGTTCAGTTGTCATGTCTAGCCAACATGTGCCTTCTAATTTAACCCCTTCTTCAATTTATTTATAACTGTTTACATGGGGGTGGTTTTCTAGGAGTCTAGACACGATGCATCATACACCTGTTGTACTGCGCACACTCACACAAGCACCAAGCAAACCGATATGCAAGGAAATACATAGTAGTCGCATCTTCTTGTGTCATTTTTCATCAACCCACAGAGTAGATATTTTGCCACTACAATTCTTGCCTGTCAGTATCGATTTTTGCCAATACTGTAAAGCTTCGTGTATAACCCCCCTCTAGTATAACCCCCCTCGTGTATAACCCCCCCTAATCGGTGACTAACGGAAATCGGCATCGTGTATAACCCCCACCCCCTAATCGGTGACTAACGAAAATCGGCATCGTGTATAACCCCCGGGGGGTTATACACGAGGGAAAAATAACGAATTCCTGACGCATTGGCGAAAGTTCTGACTGATATCTGGGAAATGGGTCGTCAAAAGTACGTGGCATGGAAAGTACTGGCTATCGACAAGCGGCGACTGGCGGTACATGGATTCCAGGAGGAGAGGAATCGTTCTCCCATGCACCTACTGTACAAAATCTACGGAGAGGATGAACATCGAGAATACGTCAGAGATACTACTAGGAAGGCACAGTACGCTGTCAGCGACTACCAATACGGCGATAAATGAGTGTCTGTGGATAATTCACTGTGAAAACGGCAAAAAAATCTGCTATTGAAAAAACCCCTTGAGTATAACCCCCCCTCGTGTATAACCCCCCTCGTGTATAATCCTTTATTCAGTCAAAATCGACATGAATATAGCAAGTGTCGTGTATAACCCCCCTGATTTGGCCACTAACGTTTTTTATCCCCCCGGGGGTTATACACGAAGCTTTACAGTATTGCACATGTTAAATATTTTATACACGACACTCCAGCCACAGGAGAAACAGTTCAAAGCAAAGATTTTATCGATCATACTATTTTTCTCTTAAACAGTCTTGGAATATTATCTCTTGCGACCAAACGTTTGCTTGGAAGTTGCACTGTTCAATTGCATCAGAAGGTTGCCAAGGCCACTGCCTACACCTGTGACCACATTGTCAGCTGCGTTGGTAGCTTTGTCCAGTTTAGAATCAGAGGTTCCACTGCCAGAAGCGGTACCACTCACATGGCCATCACCTTCTGCTTTGTACTCAACTGAAACAAAAAATTTGCGACAACAAGCATTGACAGTTGACACCTAGCGAAAGTGTGTTGCATGCAGCAAAATACTTCAGAAACATACAGGTATTCGCTCCATTGACATTGTGCAAAGAGCGAATGTTTGCCAGAACATCGACAGCACTGGCACTGCCTCCACTGACCATGTCACCATTTGAATGGGCATTTGCACCTCCCTGCTGATTGCTCCCATCCACAAGCACGTCAGAGTCAGCAGTGACTGTGGAGTTGTCGCCATTTCCAGTTGAGTTGACTTCCACTGTCACAGCTGGAGGAAAAGAACAAGAATTGTATTTTTATGGCACCTGCACTCATGTACAGTTTGGACACCAAGCATGCAGTAGTAAAATGGTGGACCTCTGAAGTAGGTAGACTCACTTTTGTTTGTTCCAGCAACAACACTGCTTTCCTCTCCCTCATTGGAGTGTTGGATGCTGGCCTGGGTGCCATCTGCTCCATAGCTGGTTCCATTGCCCACACCTGTGGCACTGCCAACGTTGTTGTCATCAATGGTGGCTGAAGCATCTGCATCTGACTTCGCATTGCCACCAGCGTACGAATCGCGATTTCCAGTCATGGCGTTGCTCACTTCTGCTCTGAATTCTAAAGAAAGAAGGCATGTTTTCTATTTGCTAAAAGCTGCTAGGGTGTGACCATTGAAACCATGAACCATTGAAAGCTGGCGTTACTTTTGTCTCCATTCCTTTGGATCCAAGTGTCTGCTGTTGAGTCAGCACTGGCCCCATTTCCTTCACCAGTCGCATCTGCATCTCCATCTGAGTTTGTCTCATTTGCCCACAGTCTCAAATTCACTGTTGTGTCTCCAGTATTCGCACCACTGTGCGTGGCATTGGCATCGCCAGTCACATCTTAAAGATGGAGTCTTTTTGTTTGTGGAATGTTTTCTAGTTAAATTTGTAAAGGACATATTGCTCCTGGCTTACTTGATCCTTTCACATTTAGTAGACCACTTGCTTTGGAATTGGACTGAGTTGTCCCATTCCCATCTGCTGTAATGTTTGCACCAGCAGTGCTGGGACTGCCATCATTGTTGAACAGGGCGACATTGCCTTGTGCAATGTTGCCAGAACTTCCAGTACCAGAGGTGCCAGATCCCTGTCCTTCCACAGCTGCCTCAACTCTACTCACTATACATAGATTCCACGCAAACAAAATTCATCTTTTAGAAAGGATGAAGTGATGTGGGCAAGTCTTCATATGTATGGAGAAAAACGCTATTTAACCAGAACTGCCATCCCCATTCAAATCATCTGTGCTGTTGATTTTCGCTGATACTGCTGCCAGTGACCCATCAACAGCACTTGAATTCATTTGTGCACTGCTTGAATTGCTGGAGACTCCCTGTTCTAGAGTGGCTGAGGATGTTATGTTCGATGTGGCTCCTGATGCTGCCCCACTTCCAGTCAGTGCATGTTCTGAAACATAATTTATTCACACTTCAAAATTCAAAATTGGTAGGGGGACAGCTTGCGTGATGCCAGGATTGATAATACTCTCACTTCTCTTCCCAAAGCGCGAGGTGAGCAGTGAAGTTATGACACCAAATGTGCCAGCACTTTTTGCATTGTGTGATCCTGTAACTTTGTTCTGCCCACTGTCAACACTGCCTGAGAAGTCAGAGTCTGCATTCTTGCCATTTACACTGATATCCGACGCTTGACTTGCATCTGAAATGTATAATGCAAAATACCTATCTCCAGGATCTTAGTTTCACCTCAAGATGTTGTATCCCAACCTAGTTAGTTGTAACCCAACCTAGGTAGTTAGTTGTAACCCAACCTAGTTAGTTGTAACCCAATCCAACCCAACCTAATGTTGTAACCCAACCTCTTAGTTTCACCTCAAGATGTTGTATAGAGTAGGCATGACATGACTTCTTTCTTACTAAATCCAGTGACTCCTCCAGCAATGACGTGTCCATTGACTCCACCTCCAAGGGTTACAGGTGCTGTATCATTGTCCCGCGATGCCGCAGCTGTGACATTCCCTACCACTGAGTCTATCTCAGTTTGTAGGTTGCCTGTAGCACTACTGCTTGCAGCTCCAGTGGCTATCGCATTGATGGAGCCATAGCCTAAAAATTGCACAGCAATACCATAAGCATGATTACAGGAGTACTTACAAGTGTATCATGTTAACCCCTCCTCTATTTGGCAGGTCGCAGCGACCAAAATGCGACCCCAGACGACAAAATTGACAAAGTGTCCAGAACGCCATCGGTAGCATTTTTGGAAAAATTGTTTGCAAAAATGCGACCAAAATGCGACGTAGGTAGTGCGATCGCATGCGATACAAATGCGATGGTAATGCGATACAAATGCGATACTCAGGCGATCGCATTTTGGTCGCTGCGACCTGCCAAATAGAGGAGGGGTTAAATAGACCCTCTTTCACCTTACAGAAGTGTTGTGTATTGTCAAATTTTCAAAAAGTGCTTCACAAACCTCCATCAATCTGCCTCTTCTGTCGCAAAACATTGCGGGATCTAACAGAGGAAACTGTAACAAGTAGCAGTACCAGCAGAGCAGTTGAATCCATTTTGCTGTCACTGGCCCCTGATTGTTGACACTGGGACCATCATTCCGGCTACTTACATACATATCTTCAAAAATTTCTGCAAAGCTGTGAGGCTCAGACAGCTTGAGTGGGTGGGATTTACAAGAGGCTTTTTATTCAGAAAAAGCAGTCTGCTCTGTCACACTGATGTGGGTGTGCCACCAGCCATGTGGCAGGTACTTACTGTACTGTATGTACACTGTTGTTGTATTCTGTTTCAAAATACAGAGCTTGAGTTGTCCTGTCTAGCCCTTCTTCTTCCATTCAAATTTAGCCCCTTTCTTATACTGTGCATAAAGTACATGGGTGCTCTTCTACCTAGACACTTTGCATCTTACTGCACACTCAACAAGCAAAAAGCAAACAGATATGCAAGCAAGCAATCGCATTTTGCGTTATTGTTCATCAAGACACCATATTGATTTTGCCACTACAACTCTTGCCAGTATCAACTCTTGTCAATATTGCACAATTTGAATATTGTATACGTACACGACACACCAGCCACATGAGAACAGTTCAAAGCAAAGATTTTATCGATCATACTATTTTCTCTTAAGCAATCTTGGAATATTATCTCTTGCGACCAAACGTTTGCTTTGAAGTTGCACTGTTCAATTGCATCAAAAGGTTGCCAAGGCCACTGCCTGTGGCTGTGACCACATTGTCAGCTGCGTTGGTAGCTTTGTCCAGTTTAGAATCAGATGTTCCACTGCCAGCAGCTGTGCCACTCACATGACCATCACCTTCTGCTTTGTACTCAACTGAAACAAAACGAAATATAAATAAATATATCATGCACAACTCACACCACACCTTACGCATCCATCAGCACGTACAGGTATTTGCTCCATTGACACTGTGCAAAGAGCGGATGTTTGCCAGAACATCCACAGCACTGGCACTGCCTCCACTGACCATGTCACCATTTGAATGGGCATTTGCACCTCCCTGTTGATTGCTCCCATCCACAAGCACATCTGAGTCAGCAGTGACTGTAGAGTTGTCACCATTTCCAGTTGAGTTGACTGCCACTGACACAGCTGGAAGAAAAGAACAAGAATTGTATTTTTGTGGCACAATGTACAAAATGATGGGCCACTGAAGTAGACTCACTTTTGTTTGTTCCAGCAACAACACTGCTTTCCTCTCCCTCATTGGAGTGTTGGATGCTGGCCTGGGTGCCATCTGCCCCATAGCTGGTTCCATTGCCCACACCTGTGGCACTGCCAACGTTGTTGTCATCAATGGTGGCTGAAGCATCTGCATCTGACTTTGCATTGCCACCAGCATACGAATCGCGATTTCCAGTCATGGCGTTGCTCACTTCTGCTCTGAATTCTAAAGAAAGAAGCTGTTTGCTATTGCTGTTGTCTATTTGCTAAAAGCTGCTAGGGTGTGACCATTGAAACCATGAACCATTGAAAGCTGGCGTTACTTTTGTCTCCATTCCTTTGGATCCAAGTGTCTGCTGTTGAGTCAGCACTGGCCCCATTTCCTTCACCAGTCGCATCTGCATCTCCATCTGAGTTTGTCTCATTTGCCCACAGTCTCAAATTCACTGTCGAGTCTCCAGTGTTTGCACCACTGTGCGTGGCATTGGCATCGCCAGTCACATCTTAAAGATGGAGTCTTATACAGTACTGTATATTGTCATTGTGAAAATGTTTTTTAGTTGAAGCTGTTGGACTGTTGTTCCTTTACTCGATCCCTTCACATTCAGTAGGCCCATTGCTACAGAGTTGGAGTCGGTTGTTCCATTTCCATCTGCTGTGATGTTGGCACCAGCAGTGCTGGGACTGCCATCGTTGTTGGCCAATGCCACATTGCCTTGCACAAGGTTGCCAGCACTTCCCGTGCCAGAGTTGCCAGAGCCCAAACCCACCACACTCGCCTCAACTTTGTCCACTAAACCAAAAAAATGTCACTACATGACGATGACATACCCATGCACGTGCTTACAGCCAGCTATGGACCTACGCTACATACGTAGGTGCAGTCAGAAATAGTAGCCTATATTTTACCAGTGCTGCCATCTCCATTCACATCATCTGTGCTCACAAACTGAGCGCCCGCGGTGGCTAGGCTGTCATCAACAGCACTGGAATTCATTTGAGCACTGCTCGAGTTGCTGGAAATGCCTTGCTCCACTGAGGCTGATGATGTCATATTGGAAACATCTCCTTCTGCTGCGCCACTTCCAATCAGTGTGAATTCTGAGAAGAACAGTAAAAAAACAACTTGATGTTAGGAACAAAAAAGTAACACTTTCTTAAACTTTCAAATAACTGTTACACTGTCGGGTAGGTGTGTGTGATGACTGGATGGAGATGTGAGTTGCTTACTTCTCACTCCAAAGCGTGACGAGAGCAGTGAGTTGATGATGCCATATGCGCCAGCACTCTTTGCAGTTTGTCCACCAGTGACCTTGTTCTGTCCACTGTCCACACTGCCGTTGAAATCAGTGTTTGCATCCCTGCCTGTCACATTTGCGTTCGACTCTTGGCTGGCATCTGAAACAATTTATCATTCGATAGAGGTTTAGTGAATGTGTACCTGCTAATGGAACATTTGCGCAGTTCAGAAAATGGTCCAGCCATGAACCATTTGCGGTCCAGCGACGCGAGCGTACTCCACCACGCCGGCATAGACATCAATAAAGTTGTCTATGAAGGAACTAGCATATAAACTATCTCGATTCGTTCCATGGCACTACCTGATGCCCTTTAAGGATGGTCTCTTACTGTATCCAGTGACTCCTGCTGTGATCACATGTCCATTCACTCCTCCAGCAAGCCCAACCGCTGCGGTGTCATTGTCCCTTGTAGCAGAAGCAGTGACGTTTCCCACCACCGAGTCTGTCTCGGTTTGCAGGTTGCCTGTGGCACTGCTGCTTTTAGCCCCTGAGGCGCTGGCACTTGCTGAGCCATAGCCTTTAAAAGAAAAGTCGATTGTTCATTCCCTATGTGTTGAATCAAGCCAGTACAAAGCATTATGCCTGAGGGCGTAAGGACAAAAAGTACGTGTTTTCACTGCTTAGGGGAGCTTCATGAAATGCGTCAAGCAAATTTTATCCGTCGCACCCTATTTACCGTCACCACCCCCTCCCCCTTTGTCACGCTTTCGTCACGCTATTGGCTTTTATTGGCCTACCCCCTCCCCCATCCCTTTATGCTTATGTGCATAGAGTGACACATCGTGTCACGCTTATGTCACATTCGACGTACCTAACCCCCTCCCCCTATTTTTACATTTCCGTAACGTAATTTTATGAATCTCCCCTTACATACCGTACCTCCATCGATTTGCCTCTTCTGTCTTAAGGCAATGGAGCTGACTGATGTAGCTGCAATGAGAAGCAGCAGTAGCACAGAAACCGAAGTCATAATTTTCTGGTGGTTGTTGAACTCTACTCGCTCCTCTTCCTTGGCAAAAATGTGTGAGGGTTTCAGAGCGAGAGTAGGTAAAGAGAGTGAATGAGGAAAGAGTTCACTGGGTTTTGACATGAAAAAACGTTTGACAGACAGTTTGTGGGTGGGTGCGCGCGTCTGAGGTTTCTGGTTTTCAAGCCGACAAAACTTACGCTAATGGTGCGAAGTTTGAGGTGTTTCCGGCTTTATGGCTAAAAATATTCTGGAAAAAAGTGCATTCATTTACATGCCTATGTACTACGACTGTTAGTTGTGTGTGTACTGTGTTGGCACAGTTGCACACGTATAAATTGTAATGCTTCTTGTATAAACCCCCTTCGAATACCCTGTATTTACCCATGCATAGCCCCATGGGCTATGCAAAAATTGAGAGGTCCTATATGGGGCTATGCATAGGGGGGCTATGCATGGGACATTTTTTATGTTTTTGAGAGGTGCACAGAGGCATATTTTTTAGGTCGTTTTAGGGCATAATTGAGGTCAAAACAGGGTTATTCTAGTACAATACACCCCCAAGCAGGCTTATAGGCATCTTAGCTTGGTGTGGGAGTGGCTATGGGTAGCTTATGACCAGCTTATGTAGGTAGGTTCAGGCTATGCATAGGGCATGTTTTGCCAATATGGGGCTATGCATAGGGGGGGGGGGCTATGCATAGGGGGGGGGGGGGGGGCTATGCATGGGTAAATACCCCCCCCCCCCCCCCCCCACTCGTGTACAGTATTAGCCCCATTTGGTGACTAACGATTTTTATTCCCCCCTCAAAACCAAAATTTTAAAAACGCGTAAAACGGGCAATGTAAGGTAAAATAAGCATGTTGGTGGTCATGATTTGGCACATTTTGCTTGGCCTCGTTGTATAGCCCCTAGTGTATAAGCCCCTCGAATCGGTGACTAACGATTTTTATCCCCCGGG
Source organism: Epsilonema sp. ZAB3_2 (assembly GCA_030247985.1). Classification (NCBI taxonomy): domain Eukaryota; kingdom Metazoa; phylum Nematoda; class Chromadorea; order Desmodorida; family Epsilonematidae; genus Epsilonema; species Epsilonema sp. ZAB3_2. The sequence continues at coordinate 76,785 of JASAMW010004400.1, read as the reverse complement.
GTTATACACGAAGCTTTACAGTGATGTTTGCAAGGCAAAGTTTCGAATAGAAGTGGAAGGAGACGGAAGTTGTGGGATGGAGCACTTTTTTGCCAATGTTTTTAGTTTTTCAGCTTGCTCGCACAAAGCTTCATTTTCTGTTTTTTGCCCTTACTTTTTTATTACACCTACAGTAACCCGTGTCGGAATTTTTGACTTTGCATAGAAGTTCAAGTCAAACAAACGAAGTGGTATTTATACTGTAAATGGTAAATTATAATGGTAAATTAAATGGTAAATGATAATTTGTCGTTGACAATTCATGTCAAAAAATAAGAATTACTTACTGTTTACCTACAATTAAGAAAAACACTTGAATATTCTCGCTTTTATTGTCACTCTCACACCAGACAGACATCTTCTTTTTACTGCGTGTATCTCCGATACAATACCATCTTCAACACATCTTCATTGCTTCGTATTGCCCTGCTCTTCTTCCCTCCTTTTTCTTTCTTCTTTTCATCGCTTCCTTTGGAAATTTCTTCCGTCCAATCGTTGATCATGTCCTGTTGCGTCTGCAATTCGACGCCCATTGGATATAAAAGATCACCCAGGGTGATTGGCTGGTATTCCTCCAGGTGGCCCCATTGGTTGATGATGGGTTTGAGCCAAAAGCGTTTGCCATTCATTCTCACTGCAAAAGTGAAGTGATTTAGCAAAGAAAACAACACTTTCGAAGACTTGAACAACAATTACTGCTTTTGCGATCCAGTGACCTGAAGTTCAAGTTCCATCCAGTACAGTGCATAAATATTTCGCTTATCAGGTTTTCCACTGTCGTGACTCATTCACATTGGAAGAAAATGCGCTCGGCGTACGCCCGGCGCATCCGTAGCTGTCCATGCCTTTGCGCGTTTCGAGCTATGGACACGCCGAGCGTACACCCGCCGTACTACATACATGTGTCTCCACTGTGAATGGGCCTTTCTACACTTCATTTTTCCCTTCATTCCGCATTCACAAGACGTCGGTTCGGTGGGTACGTATTTCCGTACGCTCCGCTCCGTACGTATGTACAGTATGTACATCCGACGAACGTCCGTGCGTCCAGATGTACAGTATGTGCTACCATAGAGGCTGTACGGACCTACCGTATGAACATACGGATGTATTTCGGACGTATGGATGTACGGATGTACGGACATCTTGTGAACGCAGCATTACACTCTCTCAGTGAAGAGCTGGTCACAGCCGGATGTCCCAATCCTTCACTGCTCCTCTTCCTCCTCCTTCTCTTCTTGGTGAGATCTGAGATGCTGTTCAGATAGAACCCGAAACTGGGCGCATGCGTGATCTTGGCCTGATGCGCGTTGATCGCCTTGGACAGGGTGCCGTTTCTTAACCTTTCGAGTTCCGAGTGGGAAGAGGTCTCGGAAGGGGTGCCACTGATCCGAATTTGGCCGCCGAGAATCATTTCTAGAAAGAAAAAGCCATCGGGGAGTTAGTGATTCAGTCAATGGTAAAATTGATTCAGCCCAAAAATGGGCGCCACAAGTAGGCACCAACTGTAACAATAAAGAGCGTGTACGAGCCCAGTGAGGAGGTACAAGAGGAGAAGTTTGAGAAATTGAGCAGTGCGGTCAGATGTGGACGTGCGCTAAGAGGGGCGTAATCCCGTGCTGCGGTGCGTGTTCGACTCACGCACTGGCCGCCCAATTTTTCAGGCTACTCTTGTCCTCGCATCTCTTTTTAATAGAGTCCACTTGTTCCCATTTTCCCAGATGCATCCCATTCTTCTCTCACCTTTGCCATCATCCACCTGCATCCTGACTTCAGTTCCAGTCATGGATCCATTTTGCCCAGAGCTGTTGGACACAGCCTGCACATTGCCATAGGTCCCAGTCTCATCCATTTCGAAGACGGTTTTGCCAGACATGGTCGAATTATCCCCGTCAGCAAAACTTTTGGCGGAAGCCGTCATGGCTAAAAAACAATGAAGGCATGCGGCGTCATCTTATAAGTCTATGTGGGAGTGGCCATGTGTACCTAGCTTATCACCAGCTAGGTCACCACCACTCTACGTAGGTCCAGTAGGTTCAGCTACCTAAACAGTACATATGAAGCAGGGCTTCGCTGTGATATGGTGCTATGCACCGGTAGATACGGTAATTACTTATGCATTTCAATGTGGAAGCTTACATCTATTCACGCTATTGTCGCTCAAATTCAGCGCTCCTTCTGAGTAAATCTCCAGATTCCCGCCCACTCTTGTTTTTTTTTTTTTTTTTTTTTTGCAGCAGCTTTTTATGATCGCATGTGCGCGCACAACATACGGTCACAGGCGTTATCCTATACCACGTAGTGGTTAGCATGAGGACCACCATCCATATGATACGTATGTATATCGGCGCTTTACATAGTGTAGTAACAAATACGGTAATGTACGTACGTTCCTAGAACATTTAAGTAATTGCAGCAATATACAATAAAATTGATACAGTACATAACAAGATGTCAATAAAACTGAGAGTAGAAGATTTCAAAGGGATATCCGATAAAACGACAGCCGGAGACGTGCCGGTCAAAGGGTAGGAGGACGCAGGGGCGGGGAACGAGAAGGGGGAGGGGGGGACACTTTCACAAATCACGATACACTCCTCCAAGCAGGTAGATACGCGGTTCACCAATAGCAGATGCCACCAAGGTCGCGTTCCACCGCTCGAGATTGTGAAAGACATCGCTAGAGCCTGTAATGCTTGCGTGAAATTTACTTAGGGATACGGTAGGCTCTAAGATTGCGGGCGGGAGTCGGTTCCATGTTCTAACTGCCAGATGAAAGGGGAAGCCGCGGAATGGGGAAGCTGTGGCAACGCCAGGCAATACGTTGCCATCACCAACCTGCAGCTGCATGGCATGCAGCTCGCCCCGACAGTTTCTCCTCAAAGCAGCACGAACGGGTTGAGGGGCAGGTAGAAGGGTGTTTTGGGGAAGGAAGCGGGTACCCAACCGATATTTGAACAGTGTCATCATCTGCCGCTCAAAGCACATCTGGGCTAGCGGTTTCCAGCCCAGTCGACTCAAAAGCGCCGTGTACTCTGACTGGTAGTCGTTCGTAACCAATCTGGCTGCGAACAGATGAACGCGTTCCAATTTCCGCCAATGGACATACGTGGTGGGACAGGCCACAGGGAGGGCGTACGTAAGGATAGGAAGAATTTTGGTTTTGTAAAGTAGGGCGAAAGTCTGCCTAGGAATGTGTCGCCCCATCACCCGAAACAAAGCCCCAATGGCTGATTTCGCCTTGGAGGATGCGCGGATGGTGTGTTTTGCAAAAGACAAGTTCGGCTCCAGCTCAACCCCTAAGTACTTCAGGGTGGGTACCACGTTGATTGGGCAACCTTCCACTGTGATAGCACAGGAAAGGGAAGGGGGGCGACGCGACAGAGAACAGATCATGAGGCTTGATTTTTGGGGATTAATGGACAGATAGAGCTTTGCGTACTCCGCTAAAACCGTGTCGATATCATTTTGCAACTCACGCTCAGCCTCAGCAGATATCAGCGGTTTGATAATCAGTAAGTCATCTGCGTAGGCAACAAGGCGACAGTCTGCAGAAACTTTGGACAAAAGGACAGCCCGGGTGTAAGCGTTGAACAGACGGGGGGAAATTATTGAACCCTGTGGCGTACCTGACAACACATGCTCATCCTCCGACTGTGCCTCACCAACTTGTACAGCCTGCTGCCTCCCGATGAGGAAGGAGCGCAACAACATCAGAAGGCGGTCTGGCAAGCCGTACTCTTGCTGAAGCACAGTCAAAAGACTGTTGAAAGGACAGCGATCGAACGCTTTGGCCACATCCAAAGAAACCAATGCCACCTTAGTGGCACTGCGAGCCGACTCACATTTGCTGAAACCTGCAGAGACAATAGACTGTACGTACAGTAGTGCATCATCCACTGACCTGCCTTTCGCAAAGGCGAATTGATTTTGGGGGATTTTTGAGAAAACGTACGGTTGCAAAACTCGCATTAGCCACCACTCCGCGACCTTACTCAAACAGGGCAGGACAGAAATAGGCCGGAATTCTGACACATTACATGTACCTGGGACTTTGGGAATGGCTGCAATGCGCGCAAGTTTCCAGGGTTGAGGGAATTCGCAGGTATCTAAGCAGCTGTTCAGAATGACAGAGATGGGTTCGGACAGTTCCACCATGAGGGCTTTGACAAAACAGGGGGAAATGCCATCTAACCCGATTGCACAGTCATTTCTTAGCTGACCCATGTATGATCGCACCTCTAGCTCAGAACTGTACCATGCCTGCTCCGGTACGTTTGGCACCAAGTAGGGAAAGGGTGGGGTTGCGCGGTTGAAATTTGCAAGGAAGCGAGCAGACAAAGCTGCGGCTTTGTCAGCATCTGAGGACGCGACCTGATCAGGGGGGATAAGAAGGGTGGGGATTTTGACGCATCGACCTGACAACTTCTTTACAACACGCCAAAACTCAGGGATAGTGGTTGCCTCGTTGAAAGCACTGGTCGCTTGGTTTCTGCGGGCCTTGCGACACTCGTACTTAACTACCTTGGACAGCTTGCGCCATGCATTGCGGTTTCTATCAGTCGGATTGCGCTTGTACTGACGGAAAGCCCAATATTTGCGACGGATTGCACGCATAACTGACTCCGACATCCATGGACATACCGGCCTACGCGCGCGGAAAGTGTGGTGCGGCACTGACTGGGACTGCGCAAAGGACAAAAGACCAGACAAAAAGGTGACAGCATCGGAGGGAGAAACATCGCATGCGGCCCTAATCTGCGCTACCAAATCTCGCTCGGTGCCATCGGGGAAATATAGTAGATGAAAAGCAGCCTTAGGAATATCAGCTGCCTTCCATTCCCAACATGACATGCTATGAGGGGGAGTTGGGGGAAAAGAGGCACCCAGCTGAACCCATGTGGTGAAGTGGTCCTTTTCCACTGGTGGGGCCGTTCCAGACGCCACAACTTGCAGTTGGCTTGATGCAAGGATTTGGTCAAGACCATTCCCGCGGTGTGTCTCGGTGTTGATGAGTGATTTTATGCTGAAATTTTGGAGTACTGGTGACAAAACGTCAAACTCTTGGGATAGGTGATTTATGTTGGAATCACCCATCAACACAAGGGAACCTGTGTAGGAACTCAGTTCAGCCAAAACATCAGACAAATCACAGCAGAAGTCAGCGGAAAGGTTTTTACGTGGACAGTAGAAGCTGACCAGGACAACATGACCCTTTCGCAATGCTATGCGCACAGCCACGAACTCACCTGCCTTAGAGGACTTAGCTGCTTTGAGCGTGAGTGGGATGGGGCTAAGAGAGGAAAGTACGTATATGCCCACACCACCTCCATTTCGGCCACCTCTAGGCCTATCCCGACGGAAGAGCGTGTACCCGGGGATTTCAAGCTCAGAGGTCGAGATCTTAGCGTCAAGTTTTGTCTCCTGCATGGCTAATGCAGCAAGAGGCGACGCTTGAAGCTGCGCAGTGATGACATCATACTTGGAAGTGAGAGAATTTACATTTGCTGACGCAAAAACTGGGGATTTTGGGATTGACGCAGGCATGGGAGTCGCATTTCCAGCATTGCCAGCAGCCACCAGTGGCCCCGGATTTAGGCAAACATCACCACACAGGAGAAGGGCGCAAGTGAGGAGGAAGAGCTTGGGCGGACACATAGTAGCTGAAAGGGCAAGGCGGGAGCGCAGGGCAAAACGGAAGCGCAGGGCAAAGCGGCAGCGCAGGGCAGAATGGTAGCGCAGGGCAAAAGCTAAGCGTCAGCGCAAACTATAATGCTAGATGATAGGTAGCGCGGCGAGCAAGGAGAAGGCACGGTCGGTGGGGTATTGCCAATAGCGAGGTGGACATAGGAGCGAGCCTGACATGGGAGTAAAGTACGTACAGTACACAAGACACATTATCCACCCACGCCATACATACTTATAAAACAGGATACTACATAAGCATACGATTTGATTCGCGGATACAGTTCGGGTTTTCTTCTGTCTTCTTTCCTTCTTATTCTTCCTTATCTTCTGTCTTTCTTATTACTTCCTTCTTTGACAAGGATTAGCAGCTCCAAGAGTGACCATTGCTTGGCGAATGTGGAGATAGCGGCCGTACAGATGAAGACGTCGAATTGTCAGCGTGAACAGGGCAGCGGCTCATGTTTCTCACGTGACATAGGATTGTCCTATCCTGGCAGCGCGCCATCAACAAAAGGCAGCAGGACAGAAGTAGACAATTGAAATTGTCATGGTGGAGCGATGCAAGAGTACAGCATGTACGTATGTAGAGAAGGAAGATCGATAACCAGTTTTCTGAGTGCCCAGCAAGGAGCGTTGAGTTTGCTTGGCAAAGATGAAGTATGAGAAATAGGAAAAGCCGAATAACTGCCAGCTGCTACTGAAGATCGGCATAGAGAGTTGGTAGAAAAGTAGTCGAAGTAGAGAGCTTCCGGCAGATATAAAGTTTAGGCCATAGGTTGAATAGATAAGGCGGCAAAGCGAAGTAATGCCTTTGGTACGTAGAATAAGGGCAAGCGTTGAGATAGAGAGACAGAAGAAAGGGAAAAACACGACCGACCTCAAACAAACTCAAAGTTTCACGGGGTCGCAATCGACCACCCCAATCGCCTTGACTGCATTTGGTCCATCTCCATACCATTATCATCTATGCTTCCGGCCAAATTTCCACCCAGCGCAGCAGTGCCATTGTCATAGTTCTCTGACATGCCGTAGCCAGTCGTGTTTACCGTGCGCTCTCCAGTAGAGTCCTTGGAGCTCGCAGCAACACCAACTTCACCCCAGGCTAAGCCACTGTTGGAACCGCCATGCGATGTACTGAAATCGCTGCTTGCAGTCAAGTCTGAAAGAGTGTAGGTACAGTACATTACATAGGATACTGTGAAACATCATTCTCACAGGTATTTTGTACCCCAAACTCTTTTCCAGTGGTGGAACACACTTACGTACAGTGCGCGACACCGTGCAACATTGGAATCTGCGCGATTTTTGATTTGCGAGGAGACGCTTTTGGTGTGCGTGTGGTAGAGCGCAAGCAATGATAAGGTCGCAAATAAATTTTCCTTACACAGCGTGGCGCTTTTTGTATAAAAAAATAAATACTGCCTGCCCTCGATTTCGTCCCTTCCTACGAGTTTCCAGAAAGTGAGGACAGGCGGGGAGGAGGTATTTATTAGTTATCTTCATAGCTAAAAAATTTGCATAAAAAACAAATGAAAAAACAACAAAAAGCGCCACGCTGTGTAAGGAAAATTTAGTTGCGACCTCTCCAATTACGCGACAAAAGTATCCCGCGCTTCCTATTCGGTCTTTACAGATGAAGCAAGTTTTATTGCATCCCCCGATTCTCCGCGTGTGTCGCGCGCGCTGCGCACACCACGCGAAGATTCATACTGTACACGACCTAAGTAGGCTGAACAACAAACTCACTTTTGTCCGTTTCCACGGTCACGTTCGCTGCCGAATTCATGCTGTTATCGCCTTGAGCAGTGCCGTTCACAGATGACGTCACGTCTCGCGTATTTCCGTCAGTAACGATCGACGCTTCTGATTGGGTGGTCGACGCGCGATTGCCGGAAGCGCTGCCGAAAGATCGGCTGTAACCGCCTAAAGAATCGATACATATGTCAATATTTTAGGGTAGTTTGGGGTAATTTGGACCGATCAACTGAATTTTTGTCAGATACTTGGAAGTGAGTAGCGGCCCAAGAATATTTATCGGTTGAGATGTAAATTTGTCCGAAACTCGACAAAACAAGAGTTTAAGCCTACTATTTTATCTTTTGACCAACTGGTAAAAAAGGTGGCAAACTCACGAGTTGGGTAGTGGGATAATTCCATACGTATGTGCTCCTGCAAAATTAAATTTTCCGACCAAACGCGGAGAAAAGGAGGCAGCAGAGCACGAGAAGATGAAACTGGTAACTGACGTCGAGCTTCTTTCTCTGCCGTCTTTTCTTTGCAACTATACATATGACCGGAATTACCCCAAACTACCCTGCTTTACGTCAAATAAGGCCTTACGCAGTAGTCCGCCGTTGGTGGAGAATCGGGTTAGGAGGGAGTTGCGCACTTTCGTCTCGCCGACTCCTTGCGACCGGCTGCTGGTCCGCAGTTTCCCCGTCTTACCCGTCGACGTATGGTTTACCACTGCCTCCGAGGTGACTACGCTGTTGTCCCCGTCAGCTGTCAACGTCGCATTTGCTTCAAGGTCTAAAATATGTGAAGGTAAAAATGATTTTTGGCTTAACCCCTCCTCTAGTTCGCAGGTCGCCGTGACCAAAATGCGACCTGGCGCCCAACGTGCGATCGCATTAGCATTATACATTTAGTATCGCATGCTATCGCGTGCGTTCCCATTTTGGTCGCATTTTTTCAAACAATTCCAACAAACAATTCAAACAATCCAAAAATGCTACACTAGTACAAGTAAGCCTTCGATGGCGCATATGAGACTTTTGTCAATTTTGTCGGCGGGGGTCGCATTTTGGTCGCGGCGGGTGACCATTGAAACAAAGGAGGGGTTGATGTCTTTGGAGGTTGGCCGAGATTTTAGAGATCTGGGCCCGTTTGCACAAAACGTGCAAGTTTAGCTGGCCAGTTATGGCATAACCGGCCGGTCAGCTAACCGGCCAGTTATTTAGACTTGTTCAAAAAATTTAACCGCCCAGTTACGTAACCGGCCAGTTAACCGGGCGGTTGCGTGTTGTATGCATAGGGACAGAATTTGTTGGAAGCATTGCGCAAAAGAGTAGTACAATACAAGCTATTTCAGCCCGTTAGCACCACAAACAATTATTATCATGATGCAAAGTGATTTGGAACAAATTTCCGCAACTTTTGTTTTTTGACTTGTAATGCCATTATCTAGCCTCTCCAGTGAGAAAATAAGCTGCGGTTGCTCAGAAAAGTCATAATCTCTCCTATAACGTTTATACCAACTCCGACATACTGCATTCAATGTGTATTTGTTGGTAACCCACTGCCTAATCTACCTACCGAGGTAGGTTAGAGTCGGCCGGTTAATCGGCTGGTTATTTTCTTCGTGCAAACCAATTTTGACCGGCCTGCTAACTGGGCGGTTAACCGGGCGGTTGAAATAACCGGCCGGCTTGGATTTGACCGGCTTCTTTGAGCAATTGAAAATTTCCATTTTTGCGCCAACTGGCCAGTTAACCGGCCGGCTAAAGTTTTGTGCAAACGGGCCCTGAATCTAAAGGTTTTAAATCTCGTTAGGCTAATGTACAGTACAGGTTGGCCTACCAAATAAAACGTACCGTGTACAGTTCCATTCGCTTCCGTTGCCGTTCCTCGTACATAATTTATCGTATCGGACGAATTGGCAGCAGTTCCGTTCGAATTCACAACGGCGTACGCGCCGACCGTCGGGTTGTCGCTGGCGTCGATCTTCGTGCGCAGATCTGCGTTCCCGTTGGACGTGCTGCCGTTATAGGCACCCGCTATCACATTTCCAGTAGCCGACGCCACTACAAAAAAAGCAAACGTTTTGGCGGACATTACCGTACCCAAATGTTGCCTATTTTTGTATCAAATTATTATCGAATCCGTAGCTTTTCTTCTCTACCTTGTCGAATAAATCGCAAAGATCGGCCTAAAAAAGTGAAAATAATGCACTGTGCTGGCAACGCTACATAAAACGGGTAATAATTGCAAGGAAGTCTGTCTTTCTTCTTACCTTCAGAGCTTGATACCCAGCAAGAAGCAGCTAGTAGAATGAGAAGAAGAATCGTTGAGCCTCGACCATGCCATAAAAATAGATAGGGCATGTTTCAACTAAAACAATAATATTCGGACATTTGTTGGGCATTACATACAATATCTTGAAAAATATTGGTACCAGTACGTACAATGTAAAACCGCATACGTAGACACATACGTTTGTACATTGTACACACCGTACACTACAGTACATACATACACCTGTTGCATTCTTACCGTGTGGCAAGCAGACTAGCAATCCGCAAACTTTTTGCATAGCCAGCGGAAACGCTTCAAGAGCTCATTATCGTGAGTATGCGATGGTGTTGATGTGGTGATGCAAGATTGTGTGAACCGCTAAAAACCGGCCCTTTTGAACGCCCACCAAACAAATCCTTTATTTCCGTCGTCGAGTTTCATGCTACACACTAAAAAAATAAAAATTAGCGGAAAAAATAATGACTGTGCGTGCAATATAGATTTCCAAAGAGGGAGCGATATAAATTACATAATAGGGCTATTCCTGTAGATTTTATTACGGTATCTACAGTACCTATTTATTTGTATTATTTATTTATTTATTTATTTATTTATTTATTTATTTATTTATTTATTTATTTATTTATTTATTTATTTTATTTATCCATTTATATTCATTAGAATTTTTATCCACATTAATTGCTATTTTATTTTATGTTCTCTGTATTTACCATTCCGAAACTCAATTTGGTTTGTGTAACTGTGAAAGTTACCTTTCTACTCCTCATCCAAATAGTTTTGAAACATATCCACCGCTTGCATGTAAAGCTGCAGGTCAGCAAATTGAAACTGCTCAATCTTTCCAATCTGATCACTGGGCAGCACGTAAAATTTCTGAGTCACGGCCGAGTTAACCCTTTCCGCTTTGTGGGCCTCGAAAAATGCCGGTGGCCAGTGAAATCTTCGGCGCAAAAGTCGCCAAGATTCTAGCGTTTCCTCAAAGATTCCAACAAAATCCAAGCGCTTGAGTATGTCTTTCAAATCTTTTAACCCTTTCACACTCGTACCATCCCATCCAAGCTGTTTCGCTTGAGAGTTTACAACGATTTTGTGAAGGGTTAACAGTGGCTCCTGAAGGCTAAAGTTGGGGTTCAGATGAACTCGAGAAAAGGCGTCGATTGCTGTGCTAAGGGATGGAAGCTTGACGTCTTTGACGGTACGTCGCTTTTTCTGCATCTCTTTGTAATAAGCGATAAACTGCTGTACAGGGTGTCTCAGAATCGTGAACCGAAACAGCCGGCGTTTTCTTCTGTTCCTACTTTTCTTTCTGGGTTGTTGCGCGCTGTTGAAATTTGGTGCCAATTTGAATTTTTGAGCAAGAAAATGACGGTTTTCAGCCAGATTAAGCGGTAAAGGTTCTACTAATCCATCAAATTGCCAGTCTTCGTCAAATTCTTCCAAATACCGGGTGCAACAACCGTGCAGCATTCGATACAGGGTGTACGAGGAGAAATCCACATCCGCCTGTCGCCCTTTTTCGCTCGTCGCGATTCGTTCTGAGCAGATGTCCATGTTTGGTTCCGGTTGGCAGTAATCCGCTGACAAGCAACTCAAGCGATAGTTCGCGCAAAATCTTCTCAGTTCTTCGCGAATTGCCTCCTCTCCCGTAAGTCGCAATGCGTGAAATGCGAAGCGCCGCACCGCAAGCGAACTGAGCGGCGAAACAGGCTGAGTTTTGGCGGGAAATGTATTCAAATTTAAATTTTTGAATTTCCCGCGCGATTTCAGCCGCTTTGCGTCACGATCGCGATGCGGAATGAACTGCTCGGATTGAAGCAAACGATTGAATTCGCCTTGCATATTCCGATTCAATTCAAATGCAAATTCAGTGCCATCTTCCTCGTCACCGAGCATTTGCTCGGTTTGTTCTTGCACATCTTCTGCAAAAAATTCTTCGAAGGCTGCGTCTTCCTTTCTTCTTACTGATCCTTGATCTTGCAGGATGTAATAGAGAAATTCTGTGGAGTTGGAAGCTTTCGCCTTTACGGATAGATCTGAAGAGTGTGGAAGAAATTTGCTGAGCTTGTCTGGCATCTGTTGTAGTTTTTCATCGATCTGCAATTTTTGTTGCGATTGCTCCCAAGCAATTATTGCGCAAATTGCAATTAGGAGAAGACCAAATAACTGACAAAAGCACTGGCGTTTCCTGCTAATCATGATCATCAAGTTTCTCTCAGCTTTTTTCAATTCGTTATAAAGTTCAGACAGAATAGTTTGACGTTTGACAGGGATTTATTTGTATGTCCGTGTAGGTTTACGTACGTACCTACGTACTTTGTATGTATGTACATAACATAGGCTAGTTACGAGCTGGAACTCTGTTGTTTACTTCCATTCAAAATCTTCTTTTACCAGTAGCAAGAGCAAGAATGCTAAACTGAAGAAAGAAGTTGGAGCTTAGACACCAGGAAGTGTACATAAGTACTAACTACATAATGCAGACTGGTCTGAAGCTAACGCTAAGCTAACACATTAGCAGCTAATGTCTTTGGTTAGTCGATGTGATCAATGTTTTTCAAAAGTGTAAAAAGCTCATCGTATGTTTGCCCTGGCGGCTGAGGATTTTATTTACACTACAGCGCCACAGACAGGTATACTGTATGTAAAATGGTACTGCCAGTAAGAAGCTCATATCTTAGCTTTTAGCAACCAATAAACATCGTGTGACGGACGTGTATAGCATAAAAGACATGCACACGCACCCAAAATACTGAGGGATACTGAACTCTGGGAGCAACATGAAAATTCTTTTTTCTATCAAACCTTTCCACTACTATTATAATTTTCCCGTTTTTCTTTGCTGACTAAGCTTTCCTTTCGATGAAAATGTGAACAACATCAATATAAAAATACAGGGTTCATCCGGTACCTAGGTGCGTTCAAACAGGCACGTTCAGTTGTCAACCAAGCGATCTCTGAGATGGTTCGGAGTCGTTGTTATTTTCCTCTTGAAGTTGATCCAACCTTTTCCTCTGCATTGCATAGTATGGCATGATGAGATACTTTAGAATCCAATAGGGAAAGAAAGAGCCAACCGCCGCCTAAAAGAAAATTTGACAGCCTGAAAATTTGACCGCAGTGCAGGTTTTCAAATAGATTAGTGTTTTTTAAAGTAAATAAAACGCCTGGGGCATAAAGCCTTATTTTTATTATGACCTATATACCAGGACTCCATAGTAGAAAAGGACTGAGCATCTGTGAACAAATGGCGTGCGCAGAGCTTACGCCCGATAAGGGCCAAAAGCGTCCCCCAACTGGGGACCCCGTCGTCCCCCATCTGGGGGACTTCCCCCAACTCGGAGACGCCGTCCGCCAGCCAACTGGGGGACGCTGGAGGCGACACTCCGCCACATAGTAGGAGGCGCCGCAAAAACTCATAAACTTGATGTTTCAAGTTTATGCTACACCTGGGCGGTCAGCTCCAATCCTGTACACACCTTTTTGCCTGGGTAAGCACCCACCTGTCTCAGGTGTAACATAAACTTGAAACATTAAATTTACGAGTTTTTGCGGCGCCAACTACTATGTGGCTGAGTGTCGCCTCCAGCGTCCCCCAGTTGGGGGACGGCGTCCGTGAGTTGGGGGACGTCCCCCGGGGGACGTCCCCCAGATGGGGGACGGGGTCCCCAGTACGCTTTTGGCCCTTATCGGGCGTAAGCTCTGCGCACGCCGTTTGTTCACAGATGCTCAGTCCTTCTCTATTATGGAGTCCTGATATTACGTACGGTATGTAAGTAGGTACCGTACTACGTATACAGTATACCCGACGTTTAGACCAGCGTAGTCCAACGTCCTAGTTTAGGCTTAGGATAGGCCTAAAAGCTGAGGCTGAGGCTTAGGGTTGGGGTTTGGTTGGCTTTTAGGCTTGGGCTTGGGCGTAGGCTTGGGCATAAACTTAGGCTTTGGCTAGGTATAGGCATTACATGCCTAACCCTAGACTTAGGCTTTATTACTTTCTTAGGCTTAATATTATCACCTGTATGTCATGAGCGGCGCATCCACATGTGATGGAACGGTTTCCTATGGCGTCCACGGCTTGTTTGGCGAATCTCTCCGGACTCACCACGTGCCACCGGTCTTCCTTCGTGTACCGGCTCATTTTTGTAGCAACCAAACTTGGAAAAAGGCACTAAAAGACGTGCATATTTATTTATTTATTATTTATTTATTTATTTATTTATTTATTTATTTATTTATTATAGGGTACTGTGGGTTAAATCCGACCGTTCTTTCCACATGGGTGGTTTCTTTCTACATGGTTACACTTCACAAAAAACCGTTTACGGTTTACCCCATGATACCCTATTTTATAGATTTATTCTTTCGTACCTGAAATCTAATTGTTTTGCTTTGGTATTCTTGAGCTAGACACTCTGACAAGAAACTTACACAGGCCTGAAAAAAAGGAAAAAAGGTTTTCACTTGGGTTTTCAATTTTCAATTTCTCGCGCCTTTTCTGTATACTGTTTGTTATTTTTTTTATCTCACTTTTGACGCGCTGTAGGTGCTGAGCATTCGTATAGGTCTCCAGCCCTGTATTGAGCTGATGGTAACGACAATACCCCGATCTTGTTGAACAATTTTAGGCACCACAAATTCACACATCTGAAAAAGTGGGAAAAATTATATTCATTGGAAAAATAGAAAATTCAAATTTGGCTTTGTAGGCTACATAGAATGTCTATGCGTGTCCCTTAGTGTCAATATTTTATTGGCCTTTTAGGAGGTGTTTCTATGGCTACAGTAATCTTGCGTACATGAACATACCATGCACTACATAGGTACACATACCTTTACAACTGACATGGCGTTGACTTTCAGAATTTTTTCGGCCATTCCTGGTGGTTGCTCAGCAAATTTTGCCACGCGGTTGACCGCTGCCCCTACGTTGTTTACTGCAACAAGGAAACAAATTAATAAAAAAAAACCACAAAATACTTACTCTACAGTAGGTACATTTTTCCAAATAAATCCATATTACCCAAAATTCCGATGTCGCTGAACTCGTCCAGAAATCTTTCGATTTTCGAGTAATCGTTAGAGGTAAAATCGAAGACACACGTGTGTACAGTAGCGCTGTGTTCTTTTCCTAAAAGGCGTACATCACTTTACATTATCACTCCACAGTTGTATGTACAGTAGCCCATGTAACAAGTAGGAAGTACCACATAATCTTACTCAGATATGTTGCTTCCCAATCCAATCGTTCTTGACTTCTGCTGATGAGCAAAAATTTGGTAAATCCTCTCCTAGCTAATTCCTCCGTGTAAGCTTTGCCGATTCCATCCGTACACCCGGTAACAACTATAGAAGTAATAATAATACATTACCGTAGTTCCCTATGCATAGCCCCCCCTATGCATAGCCCCCCCCCCCCCCCTATGCATAGCCCCATATTGGCAAAACATAAAAAATGCCCTATGCATAGCCCCCCCCCCCCCTATGCATAGCCCCATATGTACTGTAGAGTACCCTGAACCTACCCTATATAAGCTGGTCATAAGCTACCCATAGCCACTCCCACACCAAGCTAAGATGCCTATAAGCCTGCTTGGGGGTGTATTGTACTAGAATAACCCTGTTTTGAGCTCAATTATGCCCCAAAACACGTGCTTTTGACCTAAAAAAATATGCCTCTGC
This sequence comes from Epsilonema sp. ZAB3_2, assembly GCA_030247985.1. Classification (NCBI taxonomy): domain Eukaryota; kingdom Metazoa; phylum Nematoda; class Chromadorea; order Desmodorida; family Epsilonematidae; genus Epsilonema; species Epsilonema sp. ZAB3_2. The sequence continues at coordinate 61,344 of JASAMW010004400.1, read as the reverse complement.
GCACCTCGCAAAAACATAAAAAATGCCCTATGCATATCCCCCCCCCCCCCTATGCATACCCCCCCCCCTATGCATAGCCCAATATAGGACCTCTCTATTTTTGCAGAGCCCGAGGTGGCTATGCATAGGTAAATACGGTAGACCATTAATTATTAAGTGGCAATAATAATAATAAAAGGAAGCGAATAAATATGCTAATTGCAGACAGACACAGTAGCACTGAAGACTTATGCGTGCTCTAAACTTACCAACCCACATCCTCTTGTATGGTTCCAGATCTAACGTCCATCCCAACTTTGGGTAAATCACATAAAGCAGCAATGGTCTGCTAAGTGTCCAGAAAAATTTTGCCAGTCGATACAGTAGGACGGCATTGAGAAAGAACCAGAACCATTCAGCCAGCATTTTCGACTGGAGAAGTATTTTTATTAACAGTTTGAAATTAAGACATAAAAATAGTAGACCGATGACTACTGCATGAAGATGTACAAAGTACTAGAGTGTAAAACTTTTCCAAACTCTAGAAATCGGATGATGGTGGTGCAGGATCCGTTTTCTTGCAGGACAAAATGACAGATGAGAGATCCGGTATTACACACCAAGCGAATTGAGTCGTATAGTATCCCAATTTTTGGCAAACAGTCTGGACAAGTCTTGGTCTAGACTCTTTCCTCCAGAGTGCATGTTAGGGAGGGGGTGAAATATTATTTTCCATCTTTTTCATCCAATTTTGCTCAACGAACTGTACAAGAAAAGTTTCGTCCAAAATTATTCCTGCCATTTTGCACGTTGACAGACAGGTAGGTACGTAGACACATAGACGTCTGGAGACTTTTCGGTGCGTCTTGCTTCACTCAAACGCCAAAGTCACGCACAGATCTTGCCAATTTGCCATTAAAGTCACTTCCTTTTTGCACGCTGCAAACAATAGATAAGAAGATAGGGCTGATGGTTGTACAGGTGTGAAAGGTGAAGAAAAGAAAAAATGGCGTGTCTTTTCTTTTCAAGGTCTTTCATCCAATAAAAACTTGAAAAGTGTGCAGTGCAACATGAAACCCCTTTTGTTGGATTTTAAAGGTGTAGAAGACCTTATACAGAACACTATGAACAAGCCTGCTGAACTTTTGGTAAAGTTGAAACTAATGGTTAAAGGTGCGGCACAGACAGTGTTTTAAAGATAGGAGGAAAGACGAAGAGGTAGGCAGTAAAACAACAACAAACAGGCAAGGCGACAACAAGAATGAATGACCTGATTTTGCCATGTTTGTGAACCATAGGAAATCAATCGCACTTTGGCGAAAGGAAAGAAAGAATCATGAGATAATGTTGTGCGCGTTGAGGAAAGAAATTTTGCGGGAAAAACTTGCCAGGAGCGCGCGCAACATTAGAAAATAAGACTCCAGACATTACGTACTATACCATGCAGTTGTCGCTGTGGAATAATAATTTTGTTGAGATCCCAGTCTCAGTTCGCAATACGAAGGAACGTGTAAGAGTGTGTGCATCAATGCAAAACACGCAAAGGAAAGAAATCAAGTTTTCCTTTATGCAAGAGGTGTAGGCGACAGGAAACCTTATCATGCAAAAGATGATAATACGTACTGAGAGAATCTACTTCTAACATAATAATCAAAAATTTTGATAAGCCGATTCAAGCAAACTCGAGCTCTCATCCTATTACGAAGGCAAAACTTCTTTTCTTACTGTAGCAACATATTCTATAAAAAGCAAAATAACAACATCTGCCAAATATAGCACCATTAAAAATTTCCAGGCCGGAGACTAAATAACGGTGCGATTATGCAAAATAACGTCAAATAAAGTTTGCATCACATCTCACATCACGCGTGAACTCCTCTGCTATATGTGGCGGGACGTACAAATAGACCGGTGCAAAGCACATTGAGGAAATCAGCCAGAAATTGTAGGTCAAGCCTGAATGAAGTGTTATTTTTATGAAGTGTGTGTTGTGTACGTGTACTACATTTCGTACATTATTGCAGTGTCTATGTAATGTTCAAAAGTTGTGCTACAAACAAACTGACACACATTCTCTTATGAACCAGCTTCATCAACATCCTTTTGATATTGCCAAAGGAAGAAAGCGTAGGTCATCATGAAAGATAGCATCTGCAAAAAAATCATCGATGAATGTGACCGTAATTGTCTGAGCGTTATTAGTGTATGACATACATAAATGTGCATGCCCTCTACTGTGCCAATACCGTCACAAACAAACTCGTGTTGAGTGGAAAGATGCGGCAGACTGTGACACCCCAATCCTTCTCTTGTGTGTCCAACCTGTGCTGAAAGCTGCTGAGCTGTAAAAAATGCAGTTGGAACATAAAAAACATCATCAAACAACAAAGTTCAAGTTCAAAACTTCATAATTCTATGTACCAGATATTGATCTAGATGATCCTCTAATGCTGTTTGATAGGAGAGTATGGTGAGGATAGCATTTCTGCTCTAAAAACATCACAGAAACTTGCAAACTTGCCACAATCAATGCACTTTTGAAATTGTTTATACAGACAACATAAAGTTGAGAAAAGAGAAGGCACCTCTTTGTTTGTCTTCCCACCAGAAATGCACAAGGTCACAAGGAAGACCAAAGAGACAACTACTTGTAGAAAGATGTAGGCAAGGTTGAATGCCACAATTTTCTGCCAATGAGCCAACTTTTCATCGTCTCCTTGAAGATGAGATGGCTTAGCTGGAAATGATGTCTCATGTTGTGTAGCATAGTAAAGTGCTAGCAACAGACTGAAGCCTGTCCATACCATGGAAAAGAAAATAAATGGGTTAAAAAAGTTGCTCATTGCTCTCTGAGCTCTACACATGGAGGTCAGCAGCCTAAAAGTCATTCGCAGTTGCATCTCATGACGGTGTTGTTGCTGTTCTTCAGTGCCACCAGAGGTCGCTTTGATAGCATCTCGCTCCACCCAGCGGGAAATAGCTCTTGCCCAGGCGCGAACGATCTGGTTGCAAAGTTCAAAGTACAGCAGAGGCATGAGTGCTAAGAGTGTTAGCCAAGGAATGACGAGAACTGTGAGAGAAGTTCCAAGCTTTTTCATATCCTCAAAGGGCACAAAGCCAAGGGACTGCAGATGAATTAGACGCAAACTGAACATGCTGAAGAAGACCAGCCCCATCAAAAGGAGAAAGCCGACTTTCAAACACATCAGATAGCGATGGGAGGGAACCGTGTCACGGGGAATGTACTGATCCACATGGTCACCCAATGTGCAGTCATCGCCCATCATGGCATCCCAGATATTGCGGCCAGTTGCAGCCATGCAGTCAAGAAAGCGTCGATGGTTTCCAGCATTGAACCAGAAAATCACCAGATACACAGCACAAACTAGAGGCTTCAGGCCAAGAATAATACTGGACACAGTTTGGCCTTTCCAGAACCCACCGAAGGATGCTTGAAATCGCTGAATTCGCTTTGCGTTGTCCAAGAACAGATAGCACAGGACTCCGATGCAGAGCAGGGTGTAGCAAGTTCGACAAATGAAAATAAAGATCCTGCCATGAGGAGAGCGGTTTGGTTTGGTGGAGTAGGGGTACAGACCAGCACAGCCCATTGTTAGGTGCACGAAGCTCAGACGAGCAACCACGGTTCCTTCGTACTCAAGCGCATCTGAGAACGCTGCAGTTATAACAGAAGAGGGTACAAAGTGTCGCCAAGTTACCATGTTTTGGAAATTGAAAGCCAGTATTATAGAAAATTAACACTCTGCAGAGCAGAACAACTGATTTGCATTTGCTAAAAATAGAAATTGCAACACAGGAGTAAAATATGGAAGGTTTGAAATTAGGTCTGAAAGCTTTCACAGTGGTGTAGACAAATCATAGTGTCAAAATGCATTGATGCATGGGTGGGCATGACACGTGAGACAAATTAAGCACTAATCAAGCAAGGCAAGTACTGTACTATGCATACAAGCATAAGCATGCATCCTGGTGGCAAGTCATGTAAGCGCACTCTAGTACAGGTACAGTAATGGAATTTCGAATAGGCCTACTGTACCTACACAGTTACCTAGACACATCCAAACAGTCACTACTAAAACTTTTAGTTTGAAAAACTGGATATTGGTCACCAACCAGTGCATCAGTGATGGCAGAGAGAGAGAGAGCATACTACATGTACATTACGTAGGACCAGCTGCGTAACCTTATGTTCATCCTTTCAGCTATCATGTGGGTACATTTTAAGCTGTAAACTGTAAAAATCAATTATGTAGCTACGTTGCATAACAAAATTGCATTGTAACAAAAACCAAGGAGCTATAAGTAGAGGAGACGACACTCCCCCAAATATCGGGCGGAGGCAGTGTCCGGGCCTAGCAAGGATTCGACCTCTCTTCTTCAGGCATCCGTGGCATTCCAAATAGACAGAATCCAGCCAAGGTACGATAATGCGTATACCTCAACTTTCTTCGATCTTTTCAATGGTGGGGTCGGCGTTAACCCATTCCCAATTGGTATGGCCAAAAATGGCCATTTTTCAGATTTTTGACAAAAGTAGGGTATTTTGCTGGCCTCGGCGCAAAACGCACAGAGCCAGCCAAATGCCGTCCTTCTCAAATTCCACCACCAAGGGTCCAAGCTTCATACTGGTGGGGTTAACTCCTTCCCCGTCACACTGGCAACCTGAGAAATTGAAAAAACCACATTTATTTTAGAAATCTACGCATAAAACTAGGGTAGGGTACTCAAAATTTCCCTGCTTGACTGCACTAGGATAGCATATTTGGGTAGAAATGCATGTAAAAAGGCGGTTTTCCATCAATTTCTCAGGTTGCCAGTGTGACGGGGAAGGAGTTAACACCACCAGTATGAAGCTTGGACCCTTGGTGGTGGAATTTGAGAAGGAAGGCATTTGGCTGGCTCTGTGCGTTTTGCGCCGAGGCCAGCAAAATACCCTACTTTTGTCAAAAATCTGAAAAATGGCCATTTTTGGCCATACCAATTGGGACTGGGTTAACGCCGACCCCACCATTGAAAAGATCGAAGAAAGTTGAGGTATACGCATTATCGTACTTTGGCTGGATTCTGTCTATTTGGAATGCCACGGATGCCTGAAGAAGAGAGGTCGAAACCTTGCTAGGCCCGGACACTGCCTCCACCCGATATTTGGGGGAGTGTCGTCTCCTCTACTTATAGCTCCTTGCAAAAACCCAACGCAGATGTAGGCTAAATTTTTCAAAAATGGAAAGCTCAGTCCAATAAGCAAAGCTAATTTTTTGCATAAAAGGCACTGTGCGTGCAGTACATAGTACATATACATACTTACGTATGTACATACCGTGCTTAAAAAGCTCAGTCAAACAAGCAAATTCTTTCTGCATTGCCTTGCCGTTTCATACAGTACCTTGCCTTGCACTTTTACAATAATGAATATAGCACAAAAGGCAGTAAGTAAAGGAAGGCAGGTAGAAACCCCGACCCCGAGCTTATTTGCTGCAAGAGCGATGACAAATTGTAACTTTCACTCCATTCGCAGGTCGCATCAGTATTCCAGCTTGAGACAGGCTGAGCGGATCCTAAAAGTTGGATATTTCGTATTCACTATAAGTCGAGCAAAAACTATTGCGTGGTCGCGAGGTGGTCCCACAATATTTGTGTAAGTTAAGATCGGTGCCAACGGGGCTGTCGATTCAGATCAGGGAGCAAAAAGGAGCGAGGGAAGAGAATGAGGAGAGGAAAGAACGGATCTGAACTTTGCACAAATAAACAAAATATGCGAGTCCACCCCAAAAGTCTATGGTAAGTTCATGTTACAATGAACCTTCAGCAAAATGCAGAGTTGGATTTGGTAACGTACATTACTCTTGTCTCACGTATGTACTTCACATCCTGGTCCAAGAGTCAGCGTGAACTGCTTCATCACTCTGAGTAGGGCCATTTTATACTCCATTTCTGCAAAACGCAATCCAATGCAGTTTCTGGGTCCAGAGCCAAACGGAAGCCAGGCCAAGGGGTCGTAAGAATTATTATCCAAAAATCTGAAAAGGATACCACAGTCCAACAGGTGAACTTGCAATAAATAAATAAAAAATACAAATAAATAAATAAATAAATAAATAAATAAATAAATAAATAAATAAATAAATAAATAAATAGGCTAAATAAATAAATAGGTTACAGTGGGTAACCTCTCTGGTAGAAACTTTTCTGGTTCAGGCCACAACTCTTCTGAGTGTTGAATCGGAAATACAGGAAAGATCACATCCACACCAGGTAGAAATTTGTAGCCATTGATTTCACATGCTTGAACACATCTTCTGACCACAAATCTACAGTACATGTATGAAATAAGCTTAAAGAATAGATGCGGCAAAGATTTTCCATAGTGAAGGCGAGGATCGATTTTTCATTTCCTTCGGTGAACCTATGCAGTTTTACATGCTGAATCGATCCCACCCCCATGTCTCGACGCGATTTTGCCTCCTCGCAGAGAAACCCCACTTGATCGATTCAGCATGTAAAACTGCATAGGTTCACTGAAGAAAATTTCAAAAATCGATCCTCGTCTTCACTATAAGGGGAAATCTTTGCTGCATCCGCCCTTTTAGTAATTTGTTACTGGATGATTGATTTATGATCATGATGTACTCAAGTCACTTACCCAACAACAGGTGGTAAAATCCTCAGACATTCATGAAAGACTGCATCAAGGTAGGGAAGGGCCAAAATCTTTTCTGTGGTGACCTCATTCTGCGAAAAAATTTTCCATAACAGGATAAAGACATGGTAAAGTAAAGACAATTTTACACGGAGAGTCAAGTTTACCTACATATACGTTTGTACGCAAAAGAGAAGTTTGTTGCTTGGTCAAAGCAAAGGTGTGTGTACGTACATGTAATGTAGGAGTAGGATGTGGGTATAAAAAAAAAAGTACTATGGGGTAGTAAACCCGGACTCAGGGTAAACCGGGACACCTAGCATTTCTGAACTTGCCGCTTCAGCCAGCAAATGATGAACATTGTAGCTCATTTGCAAGAGGAGAGCTCAAGGAATCGATTGGTAGAATACTTGTCTCAATCAGTCGTATGGTAGCTGAGATAGGTGACCGGGTTTACCCCCGCGTCCTGGTTTGCCCTACCTCTGCATTGCTTTCAGTGAATTTGTCTATTTCTTGCTGAAGTTTCTTCTGCACTTCTTGATGCTTGGCCAAGAGCCAAGCTGAGTAAGCCAACGCAGTGCTTGTCGTTTCATAGCCAGCCAACAGAAACGCGAAACAGTTAGCAACGATTTGTTCACGTGACAGCTAAAAGTGTTTTTTTAATGATTCAAAAGGTAAATCGGCCAATAAGATTGAGAAAAGACTTGTGTCTTACATGTGGCTTATCTGATCTGTCTCGATTTTTGTCATTTTGTTCCATCAATAGTTGCAGGACATCGGAACTTTCAAAATTCTAAAAAAGTGAGAATAAACATGGGTTCATTGCCAATACCGTTCCGAGAGTTATGTACCTTGTACATCTTGGACCGTGAATCTACAACTCCTTCCAATCCAGAAATGAGCCAATTTTCCGCTTCTCCGAGACTGGTAAATTTTCGAAATTTCGACCACAGCCATTGGTATTCAGGAAACATTACTGCAAAATTGTAAGAAAGCAGAACGGTTTGCAGCTAGCAAAATTAGGTTGGCAAAATTTGTTGCAAAATTAGGTACATTCGTACGTGCAGGCAAGTCTATCCAAGTGTTCTTGTCGATTCCTGCGTTTGAGAAGAATTTTCTGCAGTTGACATAAAACAGATCGTTTTGGTCATTTTGACTGTCCACATCCATTGCAAACGCACATTTGCCGATAACATCCAGTGTAAGGCATTGAAAATCGCTAAAGACAAAAAAATACAGTCTACTTATTTTTGCTAGAAGAATTAAAAAACCTTTCCAACGGCAAAGAGGAAATATTTTGTTTATTCATAATATAGGAAGCTTCATAAAGTACGTCAAGCTGAAATAGGGGGAGGGGGGGTGGCGGCGACTGTGACGTTAGCGTGACGATTATGTCACTCTACATACATAGCATACTGGGGGGGGGGGGGGGGGGGTGACGGCCAAAAAAAGCGTGACGAAAGCGTGACGTAGGGGGAGGGGGGGGGGGGGGTGGCGACGGTTGCCTATTTATTTATTTGATTGATTGATTTATATTTATTTACATAAAGGGGTCCCGCATAAAAAATATTGGGGTCGAGAAACACAGAAATATCCCCACACTAGGTTACTGAGCCGGGGGGGGGGGGGGGGGGGGGGGGGGGGGGGGGGGGGGGGGGGCAAAAACATCGGCATGTTCACTTACTACACGAACATGCAAGAGAAATCAAAAGTTATTGCTTGGTTTACGCTTTTGAATGGGAAGCGGCATCTGGCCTGGGTTTGAATTGCGCGCCGTTTGCCGGCGTTTTTCAATAGGTGTCGTTTTAAGCGACACCGCGGCTACCGCGCCGGGTTGAAAGTATTGGACCAAACCGGCGCGGAAGCCGCGGTGTCTTTGAAAACGACACCTTATGAAAAACGCCGGGAAGTGAAAATGCACTGTAAGCGGGCTCCCTTTATGGGCTTACTCGTAGATGTCAAAGGTTGCCTCTTTGTCAGCTTGGCGCCTGAATTTGTCAATTAGAATTTTGATTTTGGCTTGAATAATGTGAGACATCTGAAAAAAACACTCCTGTTGTTTCGTTTGATTCCATTCTGTCTATAATACAGGGTGTCTCATAATAAACCGTCCACCTTCCAGTGCATGTAACTCTGTAACCACACCTTAAATTTTCATGCGGTTTTGTGTATTTTGTAGGAAAGGCTTCAACTCAGAAGTGTACAAAATTTGAGCTTCATAGGCCAAGTGGAAGCGGCTCAAATACGTTCTTTCCCCGGCGGTCAAAAACGAGGGTTTTCGAACTGATAGTGCCGATTATACGTTTATTCAATCAGAAATTGATATGAATATTGTAAGCGTCGAATGTGAACAGTAAAGCACACATTTTACAACACTGTTTACATAATATAAATATGGAAGTCACAATGAAACGTAAGCACTCTAAAACTTGTACACACGGGCATGATTTGCGATATCAAAGTTGTCAAGAGAAGTGAGAAAAGAATTGCGCGAATTACTTGAAACAATATTATCCGGTAGCAAGTTCCACAAAGGGACAACACGGTGCCAAAACATTGTTTGTTGTAGGCTAATATTTGGATATCTGTATCCGATATCCGATTAGGGGGTCTTCTGTGCATGGTCCAAACAAAATTAGCCTCGTAATGAAAAAAATATGTTCCAAAATGCTAGAAAATGCGTATCTCATGCATTAGCCCGTGCCAGGGTAGCAAACGCATTGAACTGGGTAACCTTGAAAGAATAAGACCGAGATGTTTTCTCCATAATGAAGAAAAACGTCGATTTTGAGCTTCGTGATTCAAACCGTCGCAATTTCCGAAGTATGTGGATGAAATATAGTGTTGAAATTTTGTACACATCTGCGTTGAAGCCTTGGCTACAAAATAAAGAAACCGCATGAAAATGTAAGATTTGGTTCCAGAGTTACATGCACGGAAAGGTGGACGGTTTATCTTGAGACACTCTGTGCATTGTACAACAGAACTTCTCCTTGAAATGACCTATTTGATGAAATATGGACGAGAATGTACTATAACGTACCAGTTTCAGTTTTCCAGTGCTAAAGGTTGGACTGACTGCACTTCTGACATCCTTCCACTGACGACCCTCCAGTTGTAACAACGTTGCCGACATCGGGTATTTTGCCATTGGGAAGCGCTGTATAGAAATTTAGAACCGCTTAAAGGGCAGATGTGGCAAAGAATTACGATAGTAAAGGCGAGGATCGATTTTTTTCAAATTTCCTTCGGTGAACCTATGCAGTTTTACATACTGGTTCGATCCTACCCACCTGTCTCGACGCGATTTTGCCTCCTCGCAGAGAAACTCCACTTGCAAAGGGCGTTTCGCAATAAGTTGCGCGAAAACGTTGCAAAACGCCCTGTACAAGTGGGTTTTCTCTGCGAGGAAGCAGAATCGTGTCGAGAAAGGTGAATGGGATCGATTCAGCATGTACAACTTCATAGGTTCACCGAAGGAAATTTGAAAAATCGATCCTCGCTTTCACTATGGGGAAATCTTTGCTGCATCCGCCCTTTATTTCTATTGCTAACTGTAGCTGTGATGTGACATTTTTTATTCAGTAGAAATGCCTTAAAATTTACCGGCCGATCTGTGAAACTTTGAAATCGCTTCACCAACACCTCTCTGGCAACCTCCATATCCGTACATGTGATTTGCAAAGTTGGGCCGAAATACCAGCTGAAAATATGAAACATCATCTCCACAGGGTCACACAATGTCAATTGAATCGCGGCCAGTAGGATAGGATGACAATTAGGTGTAACTTAGCATAGAAATATACCCGAAAACGCGCCCATATTTCTCTCCCCATTGCCGCTGCAAAGTGAAGCCTTGAATGCCCTAAAAACCAGAAAAACCAAACAATAGTACACTTTCCCATTGAAGCACCATACATATTGTGTATGTACATAGCGTAGGTACTCTCACTGGTGCGCTTCAGACGGGAACTCCGAAGATGCTGATGCTGATGTTACATGTTGATGCTTCAACATGTAACATCTCCGAGTTCGCTTCGAACTCGCTCCGTTTTTCGGAACGTGCTTGTGAACAACCGAGTTTGTAATTCTGTAGCGAAGTTGGCTAAGGGTTAAATTGGGAAATGGAAATTCTCAAGATAAAGTGTGTAAGATTGGCTCTGAAAACATAGCGAGTGAATAAGCCTTATTTTATCGGCATGTGTGAAAGGTTATGTTCCCAGGGAGCGGCTCGGAAGGAGCTGGAGAGCATTGGAAGTATGGCAGAGTTAGGAAATCAGGAGTGACTTGCGATAACAAGATCGGGTGAATTACAAAAACAAGCAGGAATAAAATAGCCAAAACAAGACCGAGTATAAAAAGAGGCGACGGGAGAGTCACAGGGTCCGTTGCGTTTACGGTGGTTTTCAAAGCAATCGCGTTATGCTATTCAGTCGGTTTTAGTTCTTTCGTACAGAGACGTGAGTACTCGAAGCTTCTCCTATTTGTATGTACGGTTTCTGGGCCAGCACCAAGTAACGTGTGGTAAGTAAAGGAGAACGCTACATGGTAGCAGAGCAAAGGTAAAGTCGATTACGGCCTTCTTTTTGGAAAAACGGACCCTATTTTTGTCGGAAAAAGGGAATCGTACACGGTATTTATCGCTGGGTAACCTTAGCTAGGGGTTAGCAGAGTCCTACTATTTCTCCGGACAGCTCGTAGCCGGCACTGAGTTGTCTGTCGATCGAAATTTTCAGTGACCCTTTCCCCATTAGGGCTTCCCCAGCCCCGAGTCGTGAGTATTCGAAATCTTTTTCTTATTGTTTTTCGAGGCAATGGAGACGCAATTGGCCGAATTCAAGAAGTCATTAGCGGATTTACAACGCGATTTACGGGTAGCGAACAACGAAATAAAGAAGCTGGAGCAAGAACGAACAGAAATGAAGACGGAAATGGCCAACAAAATTGGTACTGTGGAGCAGAAGGCGATGGATGCCACATCGGAAATGTCAGGTACGCTTAAAAAGCTTACAGATTTGGGCCCATATTACGGTAGGTATGATGAGAATTGGACCGAGTTTATTGAGCTTTTTGATTTGATAGCACGCGCTGGTAATTGGGATGAGGATAAGAAGTGTCGTACGTTACCGGCGTATTTGAGGGAAACTGCGCTTGAGGCGTATCGGTCTATTGACGCAGCTAAGCAGAGTAATTGGAAAAACTTGCTTGAGGAATTGAAGGAGCGTTTGCAGGTTCCTGAGCAAAAGCGCATGACCAACCATGCGCAGGTTCCTGCTTGTGACCAACCAACAGCAAAACATCAAACTGTACATATCAATCGATTAAAGCCATGCTATAGTCCACTAGTGCCTGACCCAAAAGCCATTGTAGATCCAGAGGTTGAATAAGTATATAAATCCACTATCTATTTGTCACTCTCTTTTATCGTTGTCCACTCACTTACTCTGTTTTATACACTACCCATTGGGTCATGGTAGCAAAATGCTTTCACATTCTGTCTCTTGATTCTCTCTTGGCTCTTCCACTTGGCGCGCTTCACATTCCTATACCATCCAACTCCACACATAACACATTCTCTTCTTTTGTTATTACAGGCTCTGCTTTGATCCGTTCTTGCATCGTTTCTCCACCTTGAAACGCAAATCATCAGCGCTTCCATCGCCTACCATTTAAATTTTCGGCCTCCGTGCCAGAGTCGTGAGTATTCTAAAACCTTCTTTCCTCCAACCATGGCCACCTCGTCGACCGCCGACGTTGTGTCTAAAAGCTACGTCAACCGAGCTCAAGCTAGGGTGCTCGAGGCGTATCGCAACAGTGTTCGCATGGAGATCTGCGATCCGAACGTTCTGCCAAAGGGGATACCTGCCAGAGGCAAGAGCATCGATCAGCAAACCGCCTTGCCGGAGGATATCTTCCCAGCCAGACCATCCTCTGCTGATCGTATCCTCAGTCACCATTTCGCACCTGGTGATTTAGTCACTGGAAGGATCTGCGCATTCCAGCCAGCTTCCACCTCGGTCCGGGATCCTTACTGGAGATTTGTCGAAGTCTCTGATTTCCAGCCTGTCCCGAGGAATGGCACCGTGATGGGTGTTGTCATCTGCCCAGCGGCGATGCGGAGTGGCATGTCGTGCAAAGCTTACATTGACTCTCCTCACATGGACCCTGATTTGCTCAAACTTTTTGACAATCCTCAGGCGATTGTTTTTCCGCATAACTTTGAGGATCGCATTTTCATCTCCCACACACCAGATGGTGACTCTGTCATCCGTGATGCAGATCACAACGACCTCAATGGACGCCCCGTCTGGTTTGACGTCGCCTATCCTGTGGCCACTGGTGAGGCTGGGACGAAGGCCCTTCAAACAAACCCGGCCGTGGTGTGGGCAAGATTGCTGTCACCGGAGGAGGCATATGCTGTCATCGCACAACAATTGGCGCACCAATAAGGTAAACCACCACAACCTTGAGTTGGCGGTCTATTTTATATACCGCGTATGTAAAACACGAGTCGTGAGTACTTGAAAACTTCTTATTTCTTATTCGTTTCTACAGCTTCGCACTGAAGCTTTAGAAAATGGGGGGTAGAACATAATGCAACTAACACCCACACATAGGTATCAAACCGAATTTACCAAAATTTACTTTTTTTCCATTTGTTTTAGCATCAGCAGGTTTGGGCAAATGAATGATGAATGATGGACATGCACAAGATTGAAAAACTGCTCACTTTAATCAAGTTTGCTCGTTATGGACCTTTAGTTCTAGTTTTGTACCATTGCATAACATATAGCATATTATTGCTCAAATATCATATGTGCTACACATCTCTACTTCTTGTTTTATTTTTCTTCTTGTGTTCATTGTGTTATCATACTGCATGATTTCTGTCTGTGTGTCTTGTTGGTATTATTATCATGGTTATTCATGTTATTCCTTTACTTTACTTCTATTGCGCCCATAGTCTAAGGGTACATAGCTTATCTTGGCTTACATTGGTTTGTTTTTGTGTGTGTCTAATGACTATCGCATTTCTCTTATACATTACATTACAAATACAGATAATCTGACAGTTTCCAAATAAAGTTCTGCTCTTCCCCAACTTTCAATAGTATTTTCATCCAAAGGGGGGAGGGGAATGGACTAGGAAATACATAAATAATCATGTGAAACGTTAACGATTTGCTACTGGTACAACAGGGGGGGTCAAAAATTTTTGCTCGAAAAACCATTTGGCTCCGTGCCAAGCTTACACTGATCTCTGCTTTATATCTATGCGAAATGGGCTGTTTGGTTTCGTACCAGGCCTCACCTCATACTGGAAAATGAAGCATTCTCTAGTTGCATACTGGACTCACCCGCCATACAAGGGTTGACTGACACGTTGTGACTTTCAAAAATTTACCAAATTCTACCATTTTTACCATTCTCTTCACCAAATTTTCGATACTCTGTACCAGAAGCGAAACGAGGACGTTTCGACCAAAGGGGGGAGGTGTAGCGAAGTTGGCTAAGGGTTAAATTGGGAAATGGAAATTCTCAAGATAAAGTGTGTAAGATTGGCTCTGAAAACATAGCGAGTGAATAAGCCTTATTTTATCGGCATGTGTGAAAGGTTATGTTCCCAGGGAGCGGCTCGGAAGGAGCTGGAGAGCATTGGAAGTATGGCAGAGTTAGGAAATCAGGAGTGACTTGCGATAACAAGATCGGGTGAATTACAAAAACAAGCAGGAATAAAATAGCCAAAACAAGACCGAGTATAAAAAGAGGCGACGGGAGAGTCACAGGGTCCGTTGCGTTTACGGTGGTTTTCAAAGCAATCGCGTTATGCTATTCAGTCGGTTTTAGTTCTTTCGTACAGAGACGTGAGTACTCGAAGCTTCTCCTATTTGTATGTACGGTTTCTGGGCCAGCACCAAGTAACGTGTGGTAAGTAAAGGAGAACGCTACAATTCGATGACGTGCGAGTAATTGGCGTTCGTTTCGGTTCAAAACGAAGTCGTTCCAAACTCGGAGCGAACTCGCTCGGAGCAAACTCGGAGCACGTCTGAAGCGCACCACTGTAGTTTCCGACGCATTTTTTTTATCTTTTTCTTAGCATCGAGAATGTCCATCAAATTTCCATAAAGCAGATGAGCTGGAGGTCCGGCGTAGCCCAATCGCTCTCTCAGCCTCAGGCGTTGATACCGTTTGCTACAACAAAACAGGAGAAATTTCTCATTGAAAGAACAGATAACAGATTGCAATAATTTATTCGTGTTGGGGGATTCTGAAAAGGTTGTCGGAAATTTTATTGATAAGCAGGCGGTTGGGTTTGATGCTGCATTCAGATTAGAGATGTGTGTGTGTGTAGGCCTATGTATGTACCTTCGCATGGACAATGTTTCTACGGACTTTCACGTCGGACATAGGTGACGTGTATACGTCTCAAATGTGAACGCGGCATGAGGTTTGGGTTTGACCATATTGAGGATACGGTCAAACCTGTAATTGCTAATTCACAGCAGTGGCTGCGCGTTCAGGGCGCATCGGCGCATCCAAGGCGATGTCCGTACCGTACTGTTGCGTGTGAGGTCTAGCCGTGGACACAGCGAGCACCGAGCGTACGCCCAGCGTATGTATGTCTCCGCTCCTTTGTGAATGGAGCATCATTTTTTGCCCACATACTGATTTTGTAGTACGCTATTCTTACACGATTGAGGTAATAATGATCCCCAGTACAGCTATCAGCAGCAGCCAAATCATATTGGGTCCGCAGGTATAGAGCTGTCATACAATGGCAATCTGAATTGTAGAAGTAAGTAGTTGAATCTGAACAGCGCCAAAATAACCACAAATGGTTTGGCAAATGGCAATGACTGCAATATTGTTTACTTCAGGGTCTAATGCAAGAAAGTACTGAGTTGTGCTGAAGGAAAGTTGTCTCGACAGTTTACAGTCAAATTTGACTTGTTTGCTCTTCCTGATAAAGTGAACAACACAACACACGTGCTGAGGTTGCTAACAAGAACGTCGCTTCCAACCCAGTGGCCATAAGTTTATGTACACATTTTGGTACGGATTGCAAAACCTGTCTAGTTTAGATAAAATAAACCCACGACGCAAATCTCGATTTAGAAAGACGTAAATAACTGCAGCGAATTTTGTACTGGGAAAATCGAAAAGAAAAAAACGAAAAGTCAAAAGAAAAATCGAAAAATCAAATCGCGGAAAAAATAAAAAGAGGATAAAATCAAGGAGTGATAAAACCAAAGAATAAGGTAAACAAGGAGGGAATATATACAGGGTGTTTACTCGAATATGTCACCTCAAAAGTGCTCATAACTTCTGTAGTAATGCACGGATTTCAACCAAAATTTTTTTATTAGAATCCTGAGAATTTAGGAAACAAGCATGCAAAATTTCAGTACTGTACATGCACTAGTAACGAAATAAATATAACAAGCGACGCCTTTTCAGGTCCTATTTTGTCTCCGTTCTCCAGCGCTTGTGCAGCCGTCTCCAAAACTCTGGAGAAGACTCCTTTTCAAGCATGTTCAGACTCAGAGCGATGATGGCAATGCTCCCTTTATACGTATTTTGCCAGTGGAAGCTGCAGAAGATCCGAATTGATGCTTGAATAGAGCAGAACCGCACACCTCCTTCCATGTGGACTTCAAAAATCGAGCGCTTTTCACTCCACTGGCAATTTTGACCCCAAAGTTTGAGGCTTCGTAATTTCCTTCAAGCATTTTTCAGGTGACATATTCGAGTAAACACCCGGTAGAAGAAAATTTGGAATTGTGATTCAGTGTAGCCTAATTGCGCAAATTCAAATTTGTTTGCTTGATTTTCAGGACACAAATGGCGAAAGAACGATCCAGTCGGAGTGAGAAGAAACGTCGAAAACGATCGAGCGATTCCTCCGCTGCTTCATCGTCGTCGTCTTCCGACAATGACGAAAAGAGTCGACGACGAAAACGAGACGAAGGTCGACCAACCAGCGGCTCTCGACGCCGTCGACGCTCCTCGTCGCCGACCAATAAGCGGCGTCGGTCGCCGTCACCGTCGATAAAACGGCGTCGGTCGCCGTCACCGTCGACTAAACGACGTCACTCGCCGTCACCGTCCAATAAGCGGCGTCACTCGCCGTCACCGTCGATAAAACGGCGTCGGTCGCCGTCACCGTCGACTAAACGACGTCACTCGCCGTCACCGTCCAATAAGCGGCGTCACTCGCCGTCACCGTCGACAAAACGACGTCACTCGCGGTCACCGTCGACAAAACGGCGTCGGTCGCCGTCACCGTCGACAAAACGGCGTCGGTCGCCGTCACCGTCGGAAAAACGACGTCGATCATCGTCGACAAAACGGCGTCGGTCGCCGTCACCTACCAATAAGCGACGTCGTTCGTCATCGCCGACCAAAAAACGGCGACGTCGACACTCGTCGACGCGTTCCGATTCGTCGACCGACCGTCGACGGAAGGCGACGACGAAAACCGACGAAACTACGACTACAGCAGCGCCACCTACCGTCACTGAGGAAAAACTGCCGGATTTGTCGACGAAATTGAATCGTGATTTTGATCCCACCGAATTCCAACTGTGGCGTTATCCTGGCGAAGGCAGTCAACCTTTAAGTTATCGACCGGAGTTTTTCGGATCAACAGGAGCCGTGGCTTTGGAGTCGACGACGAAAAGCGTCGAAATCGGATTGGCTGACGACCGGAAACGGGAGGCTACGGAAGGCGAAAAGCGACGCAAATCTTCGAGGGAAAGGGAAGGCAGACGTCGGCATCGAAGTAGTGGCGGTAGCAGAGACAGAGATAGAGGCAGGAAGGAGAAGGATAGTAGGCATCACAGAGACAAGGATGAAAAGGTTACTGTCGTAGAGTACTCAATTCGCGACCATCCAGATCCAAAAGCCTTAGCGCAAATAGGGAATAGTAGCCGAAAACATACAGGACAACTTACTCGTACCGAGCATGCATGGATCTTTCGTGTTGAAACATAAGAGCCGATGAGTACGGTCCGACACTTGAACTCCCACCAGCTAAGCAGTCTGACCGTGTGAGTACTTTTACTCGCACCGCTCATCTTCTCGTCACTTGCAGACGTGAGTACAGTCCGACCATACTCGTTAGTTCCTTTGTTTCAACACAAAATACAGATTTGCTCGGCGCGAGTAAATTGGCCTGTCTGTTTTCGGCTAGTGTTGTATGGGTGCATTTATTTATTCGTGCTTTGCAGAGGGAAAACTTTACTGTGGATAGCAGACACAGGCGTGATGATACCGCAGCAAGACGTCTGGGTGTGGCTGCCCATGGAAATACAGGCACATTGCTTTCTGATCGGTATGCGTGCGAGTAATGTTAGTATTGGTAGGGTACAATGGGGTAAACCCGGCCATGGGGAAAATTCGGCCACCTACGTTTCAGGGCTGCATGTCTCAGCAAACAATGGACATTTGGTTCGTCATTTGCTGAAACAGCAAGTTCAAAAAGAGCTTTTTCCCCATGACCGGGTTTAGCACATACCGCGACCTGGTGTCATTGTTGGCAGCAAGTCGTTCAGCTGTTGTTGGTTTGTTGTTCGTTTGTTGTCCGTTTATATATGGGTGTTGTCAGTTTGTTGTCTGTTCGTCAACGGACCGTCAGCAAACCGACAACACCCATATAGCCTTTTAACGGACAACAATTTGTTGCCAACATTGACTTGACGCCAAGTCGCGGTATGTGTTAACCCACAGTACCCTACGCCACAAACCTGGCGAGCAAAGCAAACTCACGGTGAGTTTGAACTGTGAGTATTGGATACTGTGGGGTAAACCCGGGCACCTAAGCTTTTCTGAACTTGCCGCTTTAGCAAATGATGAACCGGATAGCTCTTTTGAAAGAGGAGAGTTGGAGGAATCGATTGATATAACATGTGTCTCAATCGGTCCATTGGTTGCTGGGATATACTGCCCGGAAACTAGGTGGCCGGATTTTCCCATGGCCGGGTTTATCCCACAGTACCCTATGTTTCAGATGGGAGGAAAAGTATGACGCCTCAACAGACGATCCGAAAAGGGGCATGCATGATTTACGTCATCAGCTGCACCGTGGTCACGCTGTACCAGATGTTATTGGCACTATGCGCTCGTCCTATTCGTCCTACCCGATGAACGCGCCCATCACAACCAGAATGCAAATGACAATTGGAGGAAAAATTATTTCACGGTAAGGTTCTGGGGGTAAATTGAGGTTTTAGAGTGTGTTAAACTTGACCAAAATTGGAATAGTGTGGGGGGGGGGGGGGGAGGAGGTAATTTGGGCCATTTCCATCATTATTTCCTGTGTGAACCGAAAAAACTGGTCAGATAGTATCAAGTTTGATTGGCCAACCTGGTTTATAGTGGAACATTTTAGTGTTTCCGTTCTCCAAATTGAAGAAAGGTTGAATTGGCCCGAATTACCCCGCAACTGCTACTTTAGCATTAGGTCCTGTTGGGTAAACCAGGTCGGTGTTATTGGTGGGGTAAAACCGGCCACCACATAGAAAGATAGAAAGAACGGCCTTCATTTCTAGATGGTCGTATTTCACCACAGTACCCAAAATTTCACGGAATAAATAGATTGATAGGATATCACGTAAAATTCAATTGTAAGAGTTTGTAACACCCACACCACAAGC
This sequence comes from Epsilonema sp. ZAB3_2, assembly GCA_030247985.1. Taxonomy (NCBI): domain Eukaryota; kingdom Metazoa; phylum Nematoda; class Chromadorea; order Desmodorida; family Epsilonematidae; genus Epsilonema; species Epsilonema sp. ZAB3_2. The sequence goes on along the minus strand of JASAMW010004400.1, from coordinate 42,051 downwards.
TTTTCCAATGAGGTTTTTATGCGTACTGTGTGAGAATCGAACTCGTTAGCAGCTCCGTTTTTTGCAGGGATGATCGCCCTGAGCCACCGCCTCAGCCGGTCGAGCTTCGACAAAACCCGCCCTTTCAATACCGACTGAAAGATTTCAAGCCGAATTCTGCAGACAGACCGCAGTACGGACCGCAGTCACAACAGCGGCAGTACGGAGACTACAACGCTCGGTACTTATGTGAACAACTTTTTTTTTGGTTTGAGGGTGAATAGTGGGCTAATTTCTACTTACCTGGTAACTGTGGAATTTTGCGGCTTCAGTATTAGGTCCTGGTCCTGCGTAATTGCGAGTGTTTTGCTGCAAATAAACTCACAATTCTATTTTACGCCGGACCAGGATCTAAGGACCAGATCTACTGGAAAGAACAAATTATACGTGGGGGTAGCGTGGGGTAAAACCGTCCACTATTGACGGTTTTGTCCCCCATCTGGCCAAGGTTGTTGTATTGTATGGCTTCATCAATGAAAGAGAGGCAAAATGCCTGGAAAATGAGCGACGCTACCTCCAAAAGTGGCATAGTCCCAGATCCCCTTTATAGAATTCCTATGTATACCCCTGGGGTGGGGCGAATAATATGACGCATTTTGTCCCCACGCTACTCTATAAGTTTACCCAGGCTGTTGTTTGTTTGTGTTGTTTCAGACAGAGATTTGGAGGTGCAAGTGCTGGGTAAGGCCTTGTATGCGAAAAAAGCGAGCTTGTGTTTGCGCGTGCTCTTTCTAGCCTCCTCTTGTCGTCTAAAGGCTGAGATCTATCCACAAGAATACGGTAATGTGTGACCAGTTTTCTTGCTTCCAATGTAGAATAGAAACAATAGGGCGCTACAGATGCAGTGAGAAAACTCTCGGAGAATTCGACCCGTAAGTATGCATGCGATGACGCATAGAGGAAGGCCGGTAAATTTATCTTTACCGGGAGGTTCAAACTCACCACATGTGAACACGTGAGAAAAATTTTGCGCGTGGGAGCAAGCGAGAATACTAAGTTTACTCACCACGTCTGCAGCGCACTAACGTGTACGGTCTTGCTACGATTTTCCTTCAAATGGTGGAACAATATTATAACCTTTGTTTCCTTTGTTTTAGACACTATACGCTGACTACCACGACCCGTGTGGTGTTGAGTGCTTGAGCTTTTCTTTGGAGAGAAAGAGTGTCTTCGGGTACTGTTGGATTGAGTGTTGTATCTGACAGTATGTATGTCTGATTGCAGACAGCAACGTCCTGGATTCAACAACCCACAGCAGGGGTTCCGAGGTCGACCGGTGGGCAGAGGTGAGTAAGTTTCCTGTATTTTTCATTCGTTTATAATAGGGTACTGTGGGCTAAATCCGGACACCTAAGCTTTTCTGAGCTTGCCGCAAATGATGAACATGGTAGCTCATTTGAAAGGGGAGAGTTCAAGGAATCGATTGGTAGAATACTTGTCTCAATCGGTCTTATAAGTTGCTGAGATATAGGTGTCCGGGTTTACCCCCGTGTCCGGATTTACCCCACAGTACCCTACATATATTTGTTGTTTTTTTATGTTTTGCAGGCGGTTTCCTGTCTCGCGCTCGCGGTGGTCAAAGCAGCGTGACCGTGGTGTACAGACCGGGTCAAGAAGAGAAGCAACCCACGCTCAACTTGTTCGATCCCACTGTCGTACCGAAAGGAAGGGGATATTTCGACGTAAGTCTGCATGAGGATTGAAATATTCACTTTTCTATGGGTGAATTAGCACATACCGCGACCTGACGTCATTGTTGGCAACAACAAATTGGTTGTCCGTTTATGGGTATTGTGGTTTGTTGACGAACGGACAACAAACGAACGTTTGGGTGTTGTCAGTTTGTTGACGAACGAAGAAGAACAAACCGACTACAGCTGAACGACTTGTTGCCAACAATGACGCCAGGTCGCGGTGTGTGTTAAAATACAGGTAATTTGGGGTGCTTGTGGGGTAATTTTCGGCCGTGGTAATTCCATCGCTCCTCCTAATTGAGTAAAAAGGTAGTATTGGCCAGAATTACCCCAGCCGGCCCAAATTACCCCGCGCGTTGTCATGTGCTCATTTGGCTTCAGGGAAAACCGTACTGATGGGCTAAATCATTCGATCAATGTGTTTTTGTGAATGTGTTCGAAATTTTCTCAAAAACCACCCAAATTGCCCCACCCTACCCTATTCTCTCCGTTTTAGCACGATGAAAGAGACGCGAACAGGGAGAGAGACAGAGCGGCAGGCATGGAATTGAGGGGTAGAGGCAGAGACTTCTACAGAGGCGGAGGACCGTCTACCAGGGGTAGGACTGCCTACTCCTACCCGCCCAGGTACCAAAGTGGGCCGGGGGGAGGAAGAGGTCTGGAGCCGTGGAAACATGATTTATTCGAAGCCGAAGATAAGAAAGTAGGTGAACGGTTACGTATCCACTAATTGCGCTATTGCAGGACCAATAGTCCATCCTACAAGGTAGTGAACAGTGTTCTAACTTGGTTATGCGTGAAATAGTAAAACTCGCAATATTTTCCTGCCTAGTCATAAGCAGACTGAATGTGAATATCATTTATTTTCTCTTTCAAACTCGCTCATTTCAAAAAGCAGCTTGAAGAAAAACGCAAACGCTCCAAAATTACTATTTTGCGCAAAACATACCGGGACACTCGCTACCTTGTGGCAGATGGTCTATAGGTGAACTGGCTACATTTCCACTAGTTACGCTGTTACGGTACCTACATGGTCGTATGTATGCCACTTTTGTGCTTACTGTATTATTTTCTAAAGCGCCAACACGGTTTTGTATGATTTTACCAAGGAGTTTTGCTTGTAGGAAGAGAAACCAGAGGCTGTTGAAGCTTCAAGCTGAGTGATGCATGGAGTAAGTAAGAGTGATTCGAGTTATTTTTTCTTATCTGTCCACATGTACGCGGTAACACCTGACTTGTTTTCCTATTATCTACTGTGTGGTAAACGACGGATTGTTTATATGCATTCTTGACCTTATGCTTGTGTACTGTCGATTCCGAATAAATCAAATTGCGATATCCAAATTGAGTTTCTTTGCTGGCTTTTGTGAAAGATGTGGATTTCTCAATGCCTGACAGTACTTTTTTACGGGTTATTGCTGCTTTTTTCTATATTCGTAAGTGCGGGTGTATTGATTGAAGACTAAGATTCAATAATGCGATTGGTTTCCTACTCCAAATGTGGCGGAAAACCCTGCCTGGCTTTGAAAACTGATGAACTTACGGTTCTGTTAGATTGTGGACTGAATTTTTCACCGGTCTTTCACTACTTGCCGTCAAATCTAATCAAAAGGTACAACGATATTTTGGTAAGTAGGTAGGGTACTATGGGGAAACCCGGCCACCTAAACTCCTGAGAGCTTGCTTGCTGTTAAAGCAAATGATGAACCAAATAGCTCATATGAAAGAGGAAAGTTCAAGGAAGTCCATTGGTTGCTGAGATTGAGTCCTGAACTTAAGGTGGCCGGATTTTCTCATGGCCGGGGTTACCCCATAGTATCCTACAACAGAGCGAGGAATATACTGTAAGCGGGGAAATTTTCCCACAGTTGGGACAGGTAGTTATGTCCGAAAATATTCCCTGTCCTCAAATTTTCCAAATAGGGTTTTCTACGGTATACACCAGAACCTACATCAGACAGATGTTCTGTCGTCCGAAAATTACTGTCCAAAATGTTTGAAAAGCCTTTATCCAAAAATGTTTCCGTTTATTGTCTGGCTGAGCTAAGTTGGCAGTGTACATAAGTCACCAGTCAACCCCGCGTGCGACGCTTTGGTAGTTCTTGGTCACTTCTTTGTCAGAGACATTTAGTAGCAGCGTAGTAGCGAGAACAGACAATCGCTAGGCAATGGTCAACAAGATCGATTTTCCTTCACTATGTACGTAACTGCCAACACAGGTCAGCGACACAATACAGTATATTCTGGATGACACCAAAGCTTTGCTGTACACCACCTAAGTACGTTGCCTACGGATCATAATCATATGTCCTGCGTTCGCATCTTTTCCGCTTTGCGTGATTTAGCACCCGCCTATCTTCACTCCCTGGGTGGAAGCCGAAAGACACCAGCACTGCGACGTCCCTTGATTTTCGCCTTTGCAATGGCCGCCCCTTTGTCAGCAAAAGTCCTGAACTGTCCATTCCTGATGTAAGCCGAATACAATACGTGGCCTTTTTTATCGGGAATGTGTGACGTGCCGCGTACCGTATGGCGATAGCCGGGACCCGAAAAGGGGGGAGAGAAATAGGACCGAACGGGAATCGAACCCGCTACTCTCGGTCACAGCTGTGGACTTAGGCACACGACCACACCAGGTACCGGTCCGGGGACAGATTGGCTAAACTCGCCTTACGTACCTGGAACTAGTTTGCATACACTACTGGCCTCGAACGCTATTGCCATACGTACGCAGTACGTAACAGATGTGTGTAGTAATAATGAAGTGCTTCTTGCAGTTTTCCTTCATGGCGATTGACCAGATTGACGCAATCTTGCTGTCCAACTACCAATCGATGCTCGCTCTGCCCTATTTGACCAGAAAGAAAGAATTCAGAGGCAAAATATTTGCCACGGATCCAACCATACAATTAGGAAGGTATGTTGATTGTTGTGCTGTAAAAGTACTGTGGGGTAAACCTGGGCCACATAGTACTACTGAAAACCGTTGGTTCTGCTTGGGTGGCCGGATTTATCCCACTAATAAGACACATTTCGGGTTTACCTCATAATAATATCCTTTTTTACTAAAAGTCCAAGCAAACTGTTAGCTGAAGTAGTTCGGCGATTGAAAATGCATCTTGCTTGAAAAGGCAATGCTCCTTTGTTTTGAACCTCTTGGCATTTTTTGTAGGCAACCTTCCTTATTTACGAGTTGCGGTAACGCGATTGGGTTGGTCGATTGTGACCCCGCGGTATTTGATGAAAGTTTGGATCGGTGTCGGCAGGGTCGTCGACGTCATTTGTTGTCAGTTCTTCTTTTCACTCGCTCCCTTTCCGCTCCCAGATGATTGAACAAGGTCGACGACCCTGCAGGCTTCGATCCAAACTTTCACTTAGTACCACGGGGTCGCTATCGACCGACCCAATCGCGTTACTACCGCAACTACAACTAATGTACAGAAATAATGTTGGTGCGCTTTCACAGGTTACTATTGGAAGAACTGGTGGAATATTTTGAACGAATGGTGTCGTGTTACGCTGACGAAGACTGCAGTGACACGTCGTGGAAAGCCACAGAAAACGGCAGGTACAGTTTGCCGTCGGGTCATGACCAACCGAAACATCAAAGTCACGAGTTGACCCGGTAATTACGAAATACAGTATTCCGCTTCTGTGTTATGGGAACAGCCTGGATGAACTCGTGACTTTGATATTTCGCCTACTCATTCTCGGACCGCCTCGCGACCACCTAGGAATAATAGCGCAAGTAAGGAATAGGTGGAAATGCCATTTGCGCGTGTTAGCATGCGTTTGCGTTTCAACTTTTCAGGTTGCTGTGTAAAGAAATTGGCGACGAGCCAAAGAAATGGGTTCCGTTGTTTTCGCGAGAGGAAATGGAAGATTGCATTGGCAGAATATCAACCATCTCATTTAGCGATACACTGGTACGTACAAGGTGTTGCAAAAGTTTTGCTATTCTGTTTTCCATCCTTTTTTGCATGGACTTTTTGCTTTTGCAGGATATTTGTGGACTTCTGAATGTGACGGCGTACAGCTCAGGTTTTTGCATTGGTAGTGCGAATTGGTTACTGGAAACTGATTTTCATAAAGTACTGTACGTAGGATAGGAATAGAATTCAGTCCGATTTACCGTATTTTTGGGTGTATAACCCCATGGGTATACAAAAATTGAGAGGTCCAATGGGGGGTTATACACTAGGGGGGATTTATACAGAGTGTCTCATAATAAACCGAACACTTTTCCATGCACGTAACTCTGGAATCAAACGTTGGATTTTCATGCGGTTTTTTGTATTTAGTAGCCAAGGCTTCAATTTAGACGTGTACAAAATTTCAACTATTTTGTACACATACTTCGGAAATTGTGACGGTTTGAATCTCGAAGCTCAAAATCGGCGTTTTTCTTTAGTATGGAGAAAATTTCGGTCTTAATTTTTCAAGATACCCTGTTCCATGCGTTTGCTATGGTGGCACTGGGGATAATGCATGAGATAACATTTCCTAGCATTTTAGGACCTTCTTTTTCTTTACGACACTAATATTATCTTGGACCCATGCACAAAAGACCCCTAAATCGGCACTAACAGTTAGAAAACCCCTCGTTTTTGACCGCCGGAGAAAGAAGGTGTTTGAGCACCTTCCACTGGGCCTACGAAGCTATAATTTTGTAAACATCTAAGTTGAAGCCTTGGTTACTAAATACAAGAGACCGGATAAAAATTTAACGTGTGGTTCCAGAGTTACATGCACGGAAAGGTGTTCGGTTTATTATGAGACACCCTGTACAATGGGTGGGGATATACATAGGACAAAATTTATGTTTATGAGAGGTGTGTAGAGGCATGTTTTTTAGGTCAAAAGTATGTGTTTTAGGGCATAATCGCGGTTAAAACAGGGTTATTCTAGTACAGGACATGCTCAGCTAAGCCTACAGGCATTATAGCAGCATGGTGTAGGAGTAGCTATAGCTTGCATAGGACCAGCTACATACATAGGTAGGCTAGGTACCTTCCAGTACATGGGGGGTTATACACCAAGGGGGATATATTAAGGACAAAATTTATGTTTTGCCAATGGGGGGTTATACACTAGGGGGATATACAATAGGGGGATATACACCCAAAAATACGGTATCCCAAAGCCCCAAATACCCCTCCCCCAAATTACCCCCACTATATAACGCATTGAACTACGTCACAAAGTGAACTTGTGCGGACTTTTTTGTGCAATGTATGTGACTACTTACAGTATGGGCCTACAGTACAACCTACAACATGAATACCGATATTTGACTTTGCTTTACTTTGCTTTTGAAGAAGCCAAAATCGCCCTATGTTGTAGGATAGGGCCATTTTTCTTTATTTTAGACTTTTGCTGCCAAGTTGCATCTCATTTTTGTCTGCTTGACAGCTATTTTTGTCTGCTTTAAGAAACGTTTTCTGTACCGGTTGCATAGTACGTGGATGGGGGGTATTTTTGGAAATCGAGATAATATGCCTATCGGATTCCCCATCAAAAACTGCATATGTGGATGAATTTTGAAGAAAAAATTTGTTCAGGCATCATCGAGATATTGAAGGGTAAAGGCTGGAAGGTCGCATTTTGCCGTTTTTCAGCATTTTCAGCCATATTTCAGCAACCAGAGTGTATAGCGGGCTACAAATTGGCACACACATACACCCCATAGGGACCCATGTCTGGACCAAATTTGAGCCCAATCCGCCACTTATATGGCGAGATATAGCTTCAGAAAGCTCAAATTTACGTTTTTTGGACCTGTTGCAAATTCGGTTATATGAATACCACGGCGCGAATACATGCCCTGCACGGGGTAAAATTTTGAGAGGAAGTAGAGAAGGATTAGGTCTACAACTTTTAGTACTACCGCAAAAATTCTCTATGTTTACAATTGGGACTACGGAGCTCCTGAAAGTTGAAAAATTCAGCAAAAATGTTCCCGCCTTTTTTATAATCCAAGATAAAAGAGCAACACCACTGAAATTTTTTCCTAATAAGTAGCCTATCTTATGTAGAATTTGATGTAGATTTCAAAAATAAAATCGGTTTCCCCAAAAAATTTAACCTCTAGCATATAATTTTGCAAAAATTGTATATTTTTGAGAATTTTTGGGTAAGGGTTAAATTTTTTGGGAAAACCGATTTTATTTTTGAAATCTACGTCAAATTTTACATAAGATAGGCTAAGAATTAGGAAAAATTTCAGTGGTGTTGCTCTTTTTTCTTGGATTATAAAAAAGGCGGGAACATTTTTGCTGAATTTTTCAACTTTCAGGAGCTCCGTAGTCCCAATTGTAAACATAGAGAATTTTTGCGGTAGTACTAAAAGTTGTAGACCTAATCCTTCTCTACTTCCTCTCAAAATTTTACCCCGTGCAGGGCATGTATTCGCGCCGTGGTATTCATATAACCGAATTTGCAACAGGTCCAAAAAACGTAAATTTGAGCTTTCTGAAGCTATATCTCGCCATATAAGTGGCGGATTGGGCTCAAATTTGGTCCAGACATGGGTCCCTATGGGGTGTATGTGTGTGCCAATTTGTAGCCCGCTATACACTCTGGTTGCTGAAATATGGCTGAAAATGCTGAAAAACGGCAAAATGCGACTTTCCCGCCTTTACCCTCAATATCTCGATGATGCCTGAACAAATTTTTTCTTCAAAATTCATCCACATATGCAGTTTTTGATGGGGAATCCGATAGGCATATTATCTCGATTTCCAAAAATACCCCCCATCCGCGTACACTATAGGCTACTCTCAATCCTTACAGAAAACGTTTCTTAATCTGCTTTTCAAGGTTTGCTTTTCTCTGCTTTTATTCATTTTTCGCCCAGGGCACTGAAACTTGAGCCGAGACCCATCTGGCGGGGTGAAGCGCTTCTCTCGCTCCCCACCTTCCACTCACTTTCCTGTCCCATACGTACATCACCAGTTCTTCCGTTTATCTGTGTTCATTCCCAAGCTGTGTCCTTGCTTGTCCACAACTCCACACTTTCTGCATAAAGGTTGGTGTACCTTATGTACCTATTTTACGTACCTACACGTACTGTACCTACTATGTATGTACGTAAAAGTGTAGTTTGTAGTGGTAGGCTATTACTTCACGAATGTGTACATACAGGAGGTATGTAATGTAGTAGTACCTCCTCAGAGGAACAGGAGACGCATACACACACCTGTCCAGACGAGCAGCCTTATGTACAGCACACAGTGTTGCTACTACAGGGCGTGTGGCTAGCCAGAGGGAGGGCCAAGAGCAAACAAAGATGCGCCACACCTCCCTTGCCTGTGCTTTTGGGAGGGGAGAGAGGAAGCGAGAAGCTAGGGCAATTATGCAACCTGTCAATCAAGCAGCAGATTTTTTTGGGTGGCTGTTTTTCTCTGCTTTTGACCTGCTGTTGTAGCTTGCTTTTCAAAAAGGCTACTTGAAAAGCAAAGTCAAATATCGGTATTTTGCTGTTGGGTCTGGCTGTACCTATTATTTTTGCAGGTTGTTTATCTCAGCTCTTCATGCATGTTCACATCTCATTCGAAAGCTCTGGATCTGAGGCATCTAAAGAACGCGGACGCGCTTATTGCTACGGGTTTATCGGAGCATCCCTCTTGCCATCCTGAAGAAATCGTGAAGCATATCTGCAATATCGTAGGTAAGGGACTGTTCATAAACTACGCATGGGTTTTGTGGCAAAATATTCCCTCTTTCCCCTGTTCTCGAGATTTGAAGAGCTTTATTCCACACTTTTGGGACCACTACGCATAGGCTTTTGTAGGAGGTACACAAATCCTTTCCTCAGTAATCGTGGATAAGGTCCCCTTCATAAACTACGTACGTTTGTTACACATGATCTCATGTCCCCTTTATGCCTTTGTCAGGTATTGGATGGCTTTGTTCCACAGTTTGTTTGAATTTGTTGAACGATTTGTTTGTACTGTCGCAGTTGGTGTGTATGTAAGGCAAAGCATGTTTATTTTTCAAACGAACTGCATAATTTATTCGGAATCCCTCTACCTACGTATGGAAGTAGATTTATGGGCTGTTTGTTTGTCAAGCCAGCTCAGTTGAGGATGGTTTCTTTGCAATGCTGCAAACTTGCGTGTTTTTGGGCTGCCACTTCGATCAACGATTTTGCTAAACCTAGTTTTTCACCAGGAAACATGAAATGTCGGTTTTCTTGCGATTTCTGTTCATATGTTTCATACAACAGCGATTGCTTCATGCACATTTGAGGCAAAGAAGCGCTACGCTATCATTTTGGCTTGACATCCTCAACCGTAAGAATTTTCCGCAAACATACGCAGACGTGGGTACGGGTCTTAGCGTAGCCTTCTTAGCGCAACTGGTCAATAAATTTTTTTGCAGATCCCAACAGCTGTCCAGATGGCGAGCTGGAGCGTTTAATTCGTCGAATTGTGGATGAAACGCCCAACAACGATACCAGGAATATATAACATAAGAGATGGAGAGGGAAAGAATATGCAAACAGTGTACTGAGGCAGAAGCAAGGCCAGCGACCAAGTAGCGCCATAATATATTATACAACTTTTTCCAATTTGTCCTTCCGTAATTGTGCGTTCAGTTTTGGATCAATGGTCGCTGGTCTATTTAGAGATGCTAGGACAAGGGAAGCCGTCTGAAAAATTGGGCAGCCAGTGCGTGAGTCGAACACGCAGCGCAGTACCGGATTATGCCCCTCTTAGCGCACGTCTTCATCTGACTGCACTGCTCAATTTCTCAAACTTCCCCTCTTGTACCTTCTCACTGGGCTTGTACACGCTCTTTGTTGCCTTTCCTATTCCTCCCCCTCTCTAATATTATATATTCCTGATGATACTGAGTACGCCGCGAACTATTTCCAAAATCTGTCGCAGAAAATTTCCCGCCGTGCGCACGAACTGTTCCCGGCTGGCACCGAGTACAATTTCTGGCTGTGCACTGTGATAGAGTACAGTCGGTTTTTCCCACAAGTCACCGCGGATACCCACGCCTTCCGTACGCCCAACTTGAGGAGAGTGAGGTTTTGCACGGTGGAGTACAAGGGACTGATTGTGTACCTGGCGTTGTACAGTGGTGGTTGAAGTTTGAGGAAAGGTGAAGGTTAACCCCTCCATAAGCGCAGACGGCCGCCTGGCCGCATGCACCCCTTGCAGCCACCCCTGCTATGGCTATGGTCAACTGTTTTCTGGCCGCAGCCACCTCACGGCTATGGGCGGCCACGGCCGCAAGGGGTGTATGCGGCCAGGCGGTCATCTGAGATTGTGGAGGGGGTTAATGTGCACTTTGAAGGACAGCTGGCCGTTGGTATTCATGATAAACACAGTACGTACATTCATGATCCTGAAATAAGTGCTCAACGTTGCACGGAACAGTAGAAGAACGATGAATCCTTGTTACATATAGTGGGACGGAAGTTTTGTTTTGTGCAAAAGTGTGGAACAAAGCCAAACCAAACCTGTTTCTGTTCCCAAACCCAAAGCAAAGACGTCTCAACCCATGAACATGACGTCTTCATATCACACCCATAAACTTGATGTTTCAGCGCAAACCCTGAAGAGTGGGGGTTCGGTTCTGCTGCCCTGTCCCCCAATCGGCTACCTGTTCGACCTTTTGGAAGTTATCGGAGGTTGTATCGAAAGGTGGCCGGGGGTTCCACTGGAAACGCAGCTCTACTTTCTGTCGCCGATTTGCGATTCTGCGCTAGCGTTTGCAAATATATTTGCCGAGTGGCTAGCAGACGACAAACAGGCGAATGTCTATCTGCCTGAAGACCCGTTCTTGCATTTTCAGGTAGGTATGATAGTGTAACGTACTGCGTACGTTTGGCAATAGCGTCCGAGGCCAGTACTGTACGTTTAACTAGTTCTAGGTATATAAGGCGAGTTTCACCAATCTGTCCCCGGACCGGTACCTGGTGGTGCGCCTAAGTCCATAGCTGTGACCGAGGGTAGCGGGTTTGATTTCCGTTCGGTCCTATTTCTCGCCCCCCCCCCCCTCCCCCTCCGTTTTCGGGACCTGGCTATCGCCTTACGGAACGCGGCACGTCACAATAGTACGGGATAGGGTACTGTGGGGTAAACCGACCAAGGGGTTAACCCGGTCACCTTTGCTCCTGTGAACTTGCTGTTTCAGTAAATGATGAACCAAATAGCTCGTTTGAAAGAGGAGAGTTAAAGGAATCGATTGATATAAAATATTTGTCTCAGTCAGTCCACTGGTTGCTGAGATTGGCAGCCCTGAAGCTTTAGGTGGCCGGATTTTTTCATGGCCGGGTTTACCCCATCGTACCCTTGTACCACACTGTTTTTCTAGCAAATAAAGCACGGTCGACTGCGGGCCTACAAAGCCGTGTACAAGGGACTGGCGAAAGATTTTCGAACGCCGTGCGTAGTGTTCGCGGGTCATTCCAGTCTACGTTTCGGTGACGCCGTACATTTCATGGAGATGTGGCGAAATGACGCCAGGAATAGCGTTATTCTGACAGGTGAATGAGTGCTGTGTGAAACATAGATGACACATACGTACTGTGGGGTAAACCCGGACACCTAGTATATCTCGGCAACCATACGACCGATTGAGACAAGTATTCTGCCAATCGATTGACTCCTTGAATGTCCTCCTCTTTCAAATGAGCTACCATGTTTATCATTTGCTAAAGCAGCAAGTTCAGAAAAGCTTAGGTGTCTGGGTTTACCCCTATGGCCGGATTTACCCCACAGTAGTATAGGGTGTCCAACCTATATTTGCACAACTTTCAATTGATCATATCTCCCATACTATGCGGCAGAGAAAGATGGAACCTAGCTCATCTGAAAGCTCAATTCAAGAGCTATACTATGGTAAGTCTGCCGTTTCGCTATGACTCACCGTTCGCGAGTTAGAGCGATTCCCGCAAAACACCTCAAAAATGATTTTGGCCAAACTGAACGCACATCAATTTCCCCTTTTGGCTGCATTTTTCTTGCTTCAGCCAGAGATAATCTGTCATGAATATGAGTATTGTTCATTGATACCCTTAAATTGCCTCATATTGTTCTGTGGTGTCACCTTCTGGATGAATGTGTGCACTTTATTGTCCATTTTCACTCTCCATGCTGAACTGTCACACTGCAATGCCACCCTTTTGGTTAGTTTTGCACATTTTGGTCAAAAAAGCTCTTCAAGGTGCAAAAATCCAATCTCCAATGGTGTGGTACGTTGGGAGATATTGCTGGTCAATTATTTTCCTCTTTCACATTCGTACTAACATGTTTTAGCCCAGTTATCCATCAATTAGCTGTGCAATCTAGAAAATCGCCAAAATGCAGTTTGGCCAAAATCATTTTTGAGGTGTTTTGCGGGAATCGCTCTAACTCGAGAACAGTAAATCGTAGCGAAACGGCAGGCATACCATATTATAGCTCTTGAATTGAGCTTTCAGATGAGCTAGGTTCCATCTTTCTCTGCCGCATAGTATGAGAGATATGATCAATTGAAAGTTGTGCAAATATAGGTTGGACACCCTGTACTACCCTATATGTTTTTTTCCAGATCCCGATGTCCCAATGGCTGAAGCACTAGCTCCATTTCAACCCTTGGCAATGAAGGTAATAATAAATACTGTAATTGATGAAATTTTCGGATAGATTCGAGCACAGAATTATGTCCAATAAATGCACAAGACCCAGCATAATCAGCCACATGTGTGTTGTCCGAAAATTGCCCCTGTGCGAAGTATTTAGAAAGCGTTCTGTCCCAAAAATACCGTCCGAAAATATTCCGGTTTACAGTAGATGTGGTATGTTATGTTCTAAGTACGATTACGTAGTACAAATTGCAGCCATTTATGCATTCTTGGTACTTTTTTGTTGCTTTCGCAGGCCTACTACCAACCGATGGACTGTCGGCTCAATTTTGAACAGCTCAACGTGACGGTATTGAAAAGCCTGAATCCCAAACAGCTGTTCTTTGATGAGCAATACGCTCGCCCTCCCATGCATTTGGCCGGAAGGGAAGAATACACCGTCAGATGGGTAAGCAAGCATACGTACAGTCTTTCTCTTGTATGCTGCATAGTATGCTGTAGATAGATGGGTGATCTGATCATGGGTAATTTTGATGTTTGTTTAGCCCAACGCAATCTCCTATCGGTTTGCCGAAGCCAAACACTTACTGGAAGATTCGCAGTGGAAGAAAATAAGACTGGATCCTGAAGTGAGCAGCTTGAGAGAGATTTGAACCTTTCTTTCAGTAGCGGTATCCTCAAGATTCCCTCTCCCATTTAACTCCGCCTCTATTTCGATGGTTGTTATCGGGGGTTCACTGGTAGCATTTGGAAAATTTGTTAGAAAAATTGCGATCGTATGCGAGTCGCGACACTAGTGTGCGATCGCATTTTGGTCGCGGCTGCCATCGAAATAGAGAAGGGGTTAACCCCGAACGCAGGGACGGCTAAGTAGTCTCCGTGCTTGCTTTTCTGGCCCAATTTACCCCAGGTCCAAACCCCCATACCACACCCACACTTTTGTCAAACGTTTTTATTCTTTCACTTGCCTTTTTAGCTAGCGAAAAGTCTGCAAATGGACAGTTGGTCGGGTGGGGCTGGTGCGTGTCCACTCAACGGGACGCTGGACGCATTTGACAATCACTTTCAGCTGTTGGGTGGGTCGGAGCAAGAGGAAATTAAGAGGCGGAAAGCTGCACGCAAGAAACTCTGTGGAACGCTGACTGCGCAACAACTACTGTTGGAGTTGAAGAAGGTAGGCTACGGTGTATTGTATGGGCGAGTAGGGTACTGTGGGGTAAACCCGGCCACCTAAGCTCCTTTTAGCTTGCTGTTCCAGCAAATGATGAACCAGATAGCTCAGTTGAAAGAGGAGAGTTCAAGGAATCGATTGACTAGGTGGTCCGATTTTTTTCTATGGCCGGGTTTACCCCATTGTACCTTAGGGTATGATTTTCTATTATGAAAATTGTGGGGTATTTTTGGGGTAAATTGCGGGGTTGGGATTTTGCGTGTGGATATAGTGGTTTTGTGGGGTAATATGCTGGGTTATTTTTGGAGTGCATTTGGGAACAGTTTTGTGGGGTACACGTACAGTATGTTATATATTGGGGCAATAAATAGGTTGGGTTGGGGTAATTTTGTAGGGTACGAAGGGGGAATATTTATTTTGGAAGGGGTATGCATACGAGCTGATTGATTTCCTATTTAGGTTGGATGTGACGCGGTTTGCGAAGGGGAAAAATCTACGGGATGCTTTGAAATAATTTTGGTAAGTTGAAAGCATTAAGGGTACCGTGGGATAATTTCGGACTCCTGTGCAAGCTTTTGCACCAAATTTTCGGGCAAATTCGGACTAAATTTCGGATCATTTGTAGACCAAGTTTTATTGTGGCCAGTAGACCGAAAAAAATTGATCTCCGAAATCACCCCGCAGTACCTTACTTTTTCCATTATTTGCATGACTCTTTAAATTACGTACAGGGTGTTTCAAAAATACAAAAGCCCGTGTGGTTTGTAGCCAAAGAAGTCTGGTGCGATTTCTGTTACGAATGGCACAGAGACTGCGATAAGGTTGGAGGTTGGATGTGATGAATCGATCAAAAATGCAGCGAAAGTGGCAGTGATGCAGTGTTTGGCCACCCTGTAACTTTACGTATACTTTGCTGGGGTGATGGAAACGGTTTTATTGAGTAAACACCCTGTACTGTACAGTCTCTAATATGTGGACCCAGTTGCGTAAAGTTTCCTCTGTTGGATGTAAGTTAAGTACTTGATTGTTGTTGTCTATAAAACTTTGAATTTTTATTATTCACAAACGTTTGTATGGTAAGGTTAGTACGGGGCAATTCGGACCATTTTTCCCGTCTTTATTTTTGAGGGACCAAACTGTGAAACTCTACAACCCTCTGTCTGAGAGATGGAAGAATCATTTTGGTTGCCTACACAACAGGAAGATTAGTTAGTTATGGTGGCCCGAATTATGCCGCGCTACCCTACCCGCACCTACCTATGTTTGTCAATTTCTTGTTTCATATGCAAAGCAAACCCCACCTCAAATCTGTGCACCCTTCAATAATAGTCGTAGTAATCGTAGTTATTATAGTAGTAGTTATTGTAGTAATATCGCTGATAGTATTGCTGTCTTCTTTGCTCTTCGGCTCGCTGTTGTTGAATTCTCCGCCTCCAATTCCAAACGTACATATATTTTCGATAGTATAGTCCGGTAGCTACAAGGTAGCAACTAGCAAGTCTATCTAATCGATTTGTGTGAAATCTACTAAACAAATAGGGCTGATGTCTGTCTGTCTGTCTGTGATATGCTATACACTCGCTCAGTTTTGCAGCTACAGCGTCGACCCATGGCTCATTCGAAAGCTTATGACCCCAAGGGCGGCCAGAAGGCCTTTGATTTTTGATCTGAAGAGCCGATCACCAATAATCGCTCGATAACCGAGTTGAAACACTCGCTACCTTGTAGCTAACAGACTATAATCCGCGTAGGCCCTTGCGTATTCCCGTTGTGCCCTCGATTGCGTTGTAGTTGTTGGACCTGGCAGTGGCGTAGTAGTTCTAAGCCTGCTTTTGCTACTGTTTCCACTTTTGCCCGCGTGAGGGCGCACCAATCGTCGCGTGAGGGCGCTTTTGCCTTTTGATGATGAACTTTTTGAGGAATATCTGCTGCCTCGTGAAGATGATTTCTTCGTTCCGCATGCGTACAATTTGTTCACGAGTTCTGCATCTTTTTGACTGAATCCGTATCGTTGTCCGATGGGTTTAAGGCTAGGTATGGTACGGATGGTAGGTCGACCGTTTCTGCTGAATGCGTGAGCTCCGTAATGCATGACCGATTCGAAATTGTAGGGCGGGCTGAGGCTTTGAAGCAGGGCGTTGCGGTACTTGTTGAACTGCTTCCTTTCGGAAGGCTGCACGTTTTCCCAGTTGATCTGAAAAGCATTTCTAGAGCAGCTGTACACTTTGTCGCAGGGGGGCTGTAGTGTAAGTAGGAGTACGTAGTCTTCATTTTGATTTACTCCAGCCCAGTAGCCATACGTCTAGTAAACGAGGTCGATTAAACCACGGATATTTTGCAAAATTACTAAAGCTCGCGGTGCAGAAAACAAGAAATGCAATACTTAGTGATTCTCAATCAGGAATAACGTATGAAGTGAGTACTCTGTTTAATAATGTTGACGCAAGAAAAAGAAAAAGTTTCGAGAAAAGTTGAAGAAACTTTTTCGTTTTCTTTTTCGTCAACATTATTAAACAAAGTACTCACTTCATACGTTATTCATGATTGAGAATCACGAGCATTTTTTATTTCTGCACCACGAGCTTTAGTAATTTTGCAAAATATCCGTGGTTTAATCGACCTCGTTTACTAGACGAATGGCTTGATGGCAGGTACCTGGGATGGGACTTTAGGTACAGTAGGTACCCTACATGGATACCTTACATACATAGGTAGGAGTGGCAAGTGACAAGAATTTTCTTGGTCCTTACTATTTATTTTTTTGCTAGGTACACTACGTTGTAGAGTGCTTCTTTGGAAATGTACCTTGGACACCTTCTTTATGGTCCAGCAGCCGTTTTCCAAACATATTGCGCCTTCCGCATTACGTTGCTGACCAGTTCAAAATTTAACCCCTCCTGTATGCTGAGATATGGCTGTTGGTAGGCCCAATTGCCCCTCACGTGCCCGCCACTTTTTTCAAAAGTTCTTAACATCATTCTACTCCATTTTTTTCGCTGATTTCGGTTTGGGGCATGCCCCTTCGATATTTTGATAAATACACCACCAAAATTGACGAAAATGATCAAATTAGCCAAAATTACCTTTTTTTGGGCTATATCATGGCATATTCATCAAAATATCGCAGGGGCATGCCCCAAACCGAAATCTGCGAAGAAAATGGAGTAGAATGATGGTAAGAACTTTTGAAAAAAGTGGCGGGCACGTGAGGGGCAATTTGGGCCTACCAGCAGCCATATCTCAGCATACAGGAGGGGTTAAATTTTGAACTGGTCAGCAACGTAATGCGGAAGGCGCAATATGTTTGGAAAACGGCTGCTGGACCATAAAAAAGATGTCCAAGGTACATTTCCAAAGAAGCACTCTACAACGTAGTGTACCGTATTGTTGGGTGTATGGGGCTATACAAAAATCGAGAGGTCTGATGGGGGGTTATACACTGGGGGGGGGGGGGGGGGGGATATACACGGGGGGGATATACATGGGACAAAATTTTTGTTTCTGAGAGGTGTGTAGAGGCATGTTTTTGAGGTCAAAAGTACGTGTTTTAGGGCATAATCGTGGTTAAAACAGGGTTATTCTAGTATAAGATATGCTCAGCTAAGCTTATAGGCATGGTAGCATGGTGTAGGAGTAGCTGTAGCTAGCTTATGACCAGCTTACATAGGTAGGTTAGGTACCTACCAGTACATGGGGGGTTATACACCGGGGGATATACATAGGACAAAATTTATGTTTTGCCAATGGGGGGTTATACACTGGGGGGGGGGATATACTCAGGGGGATATACACCCAAAAATACGGTACCTAGCAAAAAAATAAATAGTAGAGAAAATTGTTGACTGAGTCATCCAGGTGTGTGTTGAATGGTTAGGGCGCTCGCCTGGAACATGAGAGGTCCAGGGTTCGATTCCCTGGCACATCTGGCCAAATTTTCCTTCTCGATTCCAATGTGAATACCGTATCTTTAGTCGAGAACAAAATTTGCCAGATGTGCAAGCAGGGAATCGAACCCTAGACCTCGCGCGTTCCAGCCGAGTGCCTTAGCCATTTGACCACACGCCCGGATGACCTCAGTCACATAATTTCCCCTTTTGATCATGACAGCTAGCGGTTTTCCTATAGGAGAGGGCGCCTAGTATTTGGCACCTCTCAATCAACCAGTGCCGACTAGAGTGACACAGTCGAGAACGAAAATTTGCCAGGTGTGCCAGGGAATCGAACCCTGGACCTCTCGCGTTCCAAGCGAGCGCCTTAGTCATATGACCACACGCCCGGATAACATCAGTCACCCAAATTTCCCCTTTTGATCATGATAGCTTTACCCTGATGTTCGAGTCTCTGTCCCATCGACTGTGCTCATGAAACAGGCCTGCCACATGCAGCAGTTCGTGTACCACGATGCCTTTCAGTGCGCATCCCTCTGGGTCCAGATTCACCAGCTGCTGGCCTCCATCTCTGCCCACGGTGTCCGACCAACAACCGTCCCCTTAAAAAGATTTTCAGGCAGATGATGAGGACCTTTAAGGTGGTACTCTACTCTCTTACTCAGATTAGTGATTTTTTAGCTAAAGTTGTTGCTAACTGTTAGCGGCATATGTCCTTTAGGGTGGTACTCTCTTACTCAGATTGGTTGCCGATTGGTTGCCGCTCTTACTCAGATTGGTACTCTCTTACTCTTACTAAAGTTGCCGCTAGCTGTTAGCGGCATATGTCCTTTAGGGTGGTACTCTTTTACTCAGATTGGTGATTTCTCACTAAAGTTGTCGCTATACTCATTGTCTGGCCAGTAAGAGTTGGCTATGGCATTCAAGGCGCGTTGCGTAAAATAGAGTACATGCAAACTACACAGTACGACTTGAGTCCCATAGCCAACTCTCTCTGGCCAGACTATAGTGGCATAGAGACTTCAGTAGCAATTCTAGTGAAAATTGCTAAATTGTTTTAGCGATTTTTTCACTAAACGTTTAGCTAATCTTTTCACTATTCTTTAAGCAAAAGCCCGTCGCTTATTGTTTAGCGAAAAATTTTCACTAACAGCCATAAGAGAGTATAGTTTGGGGTCATACCGGCAGCTTTCCATATCTGCTCTTGACTACGTATGTACGTACCATACAGTACCATCAAGGATCCATGAACAAGAATAGAATCTTGCATGGCCTGCGGAGATCGATCCCTGACCGGAAACGTCGTCCTCAAAATAACCGAAGGAAATAATGATCGATCATATACATGCTGGATCGTATATATAAATGTACGATCGTGAATAGAAATGTATGATCGCAAATAGAAATGTATGATCGTATATAGAAATGTACGATCGTATATAAAAATGTACGATCGTACATTTTTATACACGATCGTACATTTATATACACGATCGTACATTATCATACACGATCGTACATTTATATATACGATCGTACATAAAAATAGGTGATTATCTGAGCTTGAAAAGCGCGCGCAATCTCCAGGCAGACCGCAGAAGGGAAGTTTCCAGTATTTTCGTGTTCTCTTGTCGTCTATTGGCATCAATAAGCATTCGCTGTCTATGTCAACAAGATTTCGGTGCTTCTTCTCAGCTTTCCAACCATCAGCGGCGTCAGCTACTAACGGCCAAGGTATGCACATGACCAACTAGGCAAAATTCGGCCATATTTTCACGTTTCTGCGAAGAGAGTGCGAGCTTGTGCGCATGGAGATTGCGCGCGCTTTTCGAGCTCAGATAATCAACTATACGATCGTACATTTTTATGTACGATCGTATATATAAATGTACGATCGTATATGTCAATGTACGATCGTATATATAAATGTACGATCGTATATAAAAATGTACGATCGTACATTTTTATGCACGATCGTACATTTCTATGTACGATCGTACATTTCTATATACGATCGTACATTTATATATACGATCGTACATTCATATACACGATCGTACATTATCATACACGATCGTACATTTATATGTACGATCCAGCATGTAAATTATCGGTTATTTCTAGGACGACGTTTCCGGTCAGGGATCGATCTGCGCAGGCCATGCAAGATTCTATTCTTGTTCATGGATCCTTGGTACCATAGCTACCTACTGACCAATGATCGTCGATTTACCTGCATATCCTGCCCTAATGTAGACGTAAGCTCTTTGACCGCGTGACCTGGGCACCCATTGCAAACAGGTAAATCGGTGAAAATCCGAAATTGCCCCGGCGATAACCGCGCGCATGCGGGGAGTGAAGTAGCTGGACACTGCGTACGGGACCTGGCCATCTGGCCAGAGCTGATAGCGATCGGAGATGGCGTCAGAGAAAAGAAGGGTGGTGCCTGGAAAGTGGAAATGTAGTGGATTTTGGGGTAATGTGGCGCTAAATTTTTTGGGTAAACTATGTAACTCCTTCTTGGGGTAACTTTTTTGTTTCGAAATTATTCTTAATTTAGTTTTCCGTCTTGGCAAACATCCTGGGAAAAAAATTTTAGGGGTAATTATTGGGGTAAATTTATGTGGGAAAATTTTGGTTGGGACGGTACTTTTTGGGGTCTGTTCCTACGTAAGGTACAGTCTTGATTCTGATCTTCGGGGTACAACTTTAGGGGTATTACCTATTATGTAACTGTAAAATTTCTGAGGGCAAAATTTCAATATGGTAGCCTCCTATGACTTCAGCTTTCCTCCCCTGTCTAATCTGGGATTACTTGGCGATCCGTCGTCCCGTATCACGTTCACAGTGGACAGAAATCGTTTCATTTTGGTCGTCGACAGCTTCCTGTAACATCCCTCCATCAGATGTCCGTCCTTCTTCGCCTTTTTCCTCCTGCTTCCGTCTCTTAAAGGGCGGATGCGCCAAAGATTTTTCCAAGGTGAAGGCGAGGATCGATTTTGAAATTTTCTTTCAGTGACCCCATGCAGTTTTTCATTCTGATTCAATTGCATCCCCTGTCTCGTTGCTATTTTGCCTCCTCACAGAGAAAACCAACTTACAAAGCGCGTTTCGCAACGTTTCCGCGCAATTTACTGCGAAACGCTCCTTGTAAAGTTGGTTTTCTCTGCGAGGAGGCAAAATCACATTAGCGAGACAGAGGATGGGATCGATTCAGCATAGTTTTTACATTGGTTCACCGAGCGAATTTTTAAAAATCGTTCAACTCCTTCACTAATATGAGAAAATCATTGCCGCATCCGCCCTTTAAAGGTGGTCCACCTCGTCTCAGCTGCTCCTTTGCTCTTTGAAAATCGCTCGCCGTGAGAAAAGTTTCCGTCTCTTTTTCGTGATGGTGACTCGCCTGTTGCGGCGGCAATTTCGACGTCCGGTGGTGGTAGGCACTGGCATGACTGGCGGATGATCTACTACTACTGTAATGACTCGTGTATACCCCATGGACCAGTTACGTTGTTGCTATTTGGTTGGTCGATAGGGACCCCGCGGTATTTGGTGGAAGTTTGAATCGGTGCCTTCGGGGGTCGTCGACGTCATATGTTCCCAATTCGCTCCTTTCCGCTTCCAGATGAGTGAACAACGTTGACTGACATCCCCGTCGGCACAAAATCTACACTAAATACCCCGGGGTCGTTATCATCGACCAACCCAATCGCGTTACCGCACATCGTCCATACCTACACTAAATATCGCGAGGTCGTTTATCGACCAACCCATCGCAACAGCGCAACTGTCCATACACGAATCATTACAGTACTACTTGTATTCGGCCGTGCTCTTCTGGCATACTGAGCTTCGATTAGGAGTGACCGATGTAGGGTCAACAATAAGCATGAAAAGAGCGCACAGATGAGGTTGGGGTAAGACAGCAACTTGACGGGTTGCATGGTTCAGCAGAGAGTGCACAAGTTTTTTCATTCTGAATCGTATTGTTGTTGTACCTACTGCATGATGTCTGTGTGTGACAGGTCTAAACGGTATTGCCTGTACGTAATTAGCTTGTTTTACTAAAGTGTGAATGAGACGTTGGGTAAGATGACTTTTAACCTCCTTACAAGATACTTAGGCCTGCATGACGTTACATGCTTCAATGTGCCGTGTGTTGTGCACATAATGTTGTAGTCGTACAAATACGTACTTAGGTTAGGTACGTACACATTCGAAGGTGTAATACGTTCTGAAATTGCTATCATATCGGACTCCACTACTAATGTGAAATGTGCGTAAGGCACGCATACAAGGCAGATGCACTCAATGTGCTGCTTTTTGTATCTTCCGAATACTTACTATTCTTTTGTATGCTAATTGATAGTCCACGCTATGCCATTGACGTCACATCTGTCGTTTTTCTAATTGCACTGACAACAAGGAACAAGCCAAAGTGTGTACAAGCGGCAAGAGGATGATCTTACAAATTACAATCATAAATCACACCGAACCAATAATTGATTGTTACCTGCACTGCACGTACATTCATCAGTCGCCAAGTGTATGTACATATACGTAACGTAGGGTACGTACGTAGTTTTTGGCCTGCTACGCGGATTATTCGGACATTATTGCCTTGAATGCAGATTATGTACGTACGTACATACTAGGATATACGCACCACGCACGTAAGTACGTGCCGCTTTGTGCATTGGCTTTTTACCGTTAAAAATGAACACGCGCTTTGTGTCCAAATTTTCCCCAACGAAAGAAAGACGAAACGGCCAATTAGTCGTGAATTATTCACAAGTTGTCATTCCAGAAAGAAGCGAATTCAATTGAGTTTTATGGTAGGTAAGTAGGAAAGATGGCACTGTTGTCGAAGTAAAAGAAAACTAATTTTCGAACATTTTGCTACACTTTTGACTTTCTAGCAGCTGCATCTGTTTTCATTCAAGCTCAAACGCTTTCTGGGGTGGCTACGTACTGTACGTACACACTTTTTATTTTGATGGACTGAAATCATTGAAGCGCGCTTTTTAGTCCAGTTAGTTATCAGAATTACAGTATCCTTCACGTATAGGCCTACAGTACACGATTACAATGCCCTAATAATTCACCTGATTTTTTTCAGCCTACTTACCTAACCTACCAAGTTTACTCTCAATATAGGGTACCTATCATGCCCAATTGGCAGCTTGTAATTAAAAACTACGAAACGAGCGCTTGCAAGCACCCTGCAATCCTCGTGCATGTACTGTGTGTCTATTTTTAATGTACATATGTAGTACTTAACTTACATACGTGTGTAGGCTGGCATTATTGAATGATGTAGCCATGCAAGCACGCCATTTTTTGGGCAAAATTATTGAACCTTAGGAAACCCCGAAAACCCCTTTGTCGCCTGCGTCAAACTTTATAAATTAGCTAATTGCAGATCGTAATAGCGATATGTGTGGCGCCCTACTGCGCGCCTTAAAAGTTCCTTCCTACTGTGCGTGGTATGAAGTTGTAGCGCGCTCAATGTTCAGAACTGTCAGCGTGCAAAATTATTGGAAATGATAAAAGCTAGAGAAAAAGCCAATTATGTATTACGCGAAGTAGGTAAAGAGAAGGTGTCTATATCTTTTTTCCCGAAACTCTTGTCCAATGCTCAACTGATTAGGATATACGTGTTGTACGGTATTTGAGACTATATTGTATATAATTATGACGTTTTGCTTTCGGGTATGTAAGTACATATTTATACGGTAGTACTATTAAAGTGCGACCATCACCATCGTACTCCATTTAAATTTTTTCTCACGAACTAAGCGACGTTGAGCACAGCGGTCAAAAATTCCACGGCTAACTTTTGCTCGCATTGCCAATAAAAAAACCGCTTGCGTCTATCTGCTCTCAGTGGCGATATCGCCAAATTCCTTCAGTACTGAAATCGCCAAATTGGGCGTTGACCATTGGGCGATTCTAAACCTCGCATACGCCCGAAAAATCAAAAGTTGTAGAAATATGCGGTATGCGCGCTGTTCGTACAAAATCCACTTGGTACTCTGACATTGGTACTTTCACCGTTTCGTACTTTTCCTGCTTGGTACAGTAGCCACTTCGTACTTTGTTCATTACGTACGCAAGAAAATTCAAGCCAAAACTAGAAATTGCATTTCGTACAATTTGCATATCGTACTTTTTCCACTTGGCACAATTATCAGTTGGTACAAAAGGCGGTACGTACGTAACATACAATTTTTGTTCCGATTTTTTCCGTTGCGGACGTTTCGTTGCAGCTGTCCCGTAGTAATTTGGTTTTAGGCTTAGGGCTTAAATAGGCTTGGTGAGTTGGACTAGGCTTAGGTGAGGTGAGGTGAGGCTTAGGCTTAGTGTTAGGCTGGCTTAGGCTTAGGCTTAGGGTTGGTGTTAGGCTTAGGCTTAGTGTTAGGCTGGCTTAGGCTTAGGCTTAGGGTTGGTGTTAGGCTTTGACTTAGTGTTAGACTGGCTTAGGGTTGGTGTTAGGCTTAGGCTTAGTGTTAGGGTTAGCTTTGGTGTTTCACGCACCAGCATTTCACACATAACTGTGATAAAAATTAATGTACCAAACGAAAAGTGTACGTACTAAACAAAGTACTAAACGGTGGTGCCTTGAGTACCAATTAGGGGTGTACAGTACCAACAGCAAATTGTACGTATTGGGTACTGTACCAGGCGGAAATTGTACCAGGTGCGAAAAGTACGAAACGTATGAGTACAAAATGGCAAAGTACGGACAGGCGAAAGTACGAACAGCGTGTAAATCAAATATGCATCCATGATGAAAACAATAGAAATGGGCATCGGGCGTACAGAGTCGTGGGTTGTCGTGGTTTAGCGTCTGCCAAATGTCGACGCGATTTTAGTACATAAGGAAATCGGCGATGTCTCCCCACTGAGAGCAGCTAGACGCAAGCTGTTTTTTATTGGCAATGCGAGCAAAGTTAGCCGTGGAATTTTTAATCGCTGTGCTCTACGTCGCTTAGTTCCTGAGAAAAAATTTGAATGGAGTACGATGGTGCTGGTCGCACTTTAGTACAAGAGCGCATAAGGTTGGTTAGGTCGTACATACATAAGTTCGCATGATGCGTACGTATTCACCATGTTGTGTACCAGCTTGCTGTATTTTTATTCATACGCCCTGTACTATATTTCATTTTTAGCCTTGTCCAGCTGTTTTTTCCTGCACTTCGAAACCTCATCCGCATTATTTTAGCGCTTGATGTCTCCGTTTTTAATGCACGCGACACAATCATAGCAACTAATCGACTTTGACGTTTCATGCAGTACAGAGAAGCGTCTAATCGATTAGAACCAGACCATCTCCACTTGCTTGCTTTGTTCAACCGAACTGCACGCGGCCCATCATTCTCTTAATCGCTCCCAGTTTCCGCCGTTCTCATCGGCGTCGTTAACACATCCGCAGCAGCCCAGACACAGAGCTTGGAAAACAACAGGAAAGACAAAATCGACATGCTAGCGGCATGCTGCGTGAGCTCTTGAAGAAATCTTGGGATTTCGGAATAAAGTCGCATCCATCAGCAAACAGTTTGCCTTCTCCTCAACTGTTCATGCTTCTTCTCATGATGATTCCGCGCCACTGTACCTGTTTTCGCGCGTTTAACACCTCCCTTGCCACGCTGGGCCGGACTCCGGCGGACGTATTGCCGCAGGAGCGGGACGAGTTAAAACGGCGACCGCCACCCAGGGAATTTGGGACAAATGTCACCGTATCTCTGTTCCTTGTTCACATTCAAGGAGTGGATGAAAAGAACGGGTTTGCCAGCATGACCTTTTACATCGAATTGACCTGGTTCGACCCACGCTTAAGTTGGAACCGCTCCGAGGACGTCTTTAACAATTCTGACTGCGTCTTTGTGCCGGCGGAAAACATTTGGACGCCTCAGGACCTGGGATTTGGGTATAATGTCATTTCTGCCGGCAACCCGTCCGCAATTAGCAGCCTCGCCCACGTCTGTTCCAATGGCAAATTGACCACGAACAAGCTGCAAAGGTTCAGCTTTTCCGCAGTTTTCGACAACGAACAATTCCCTTTCGACGCTCAGCAGATTTTCCTTATGTACGGCCATCCTTTCGCGGGCATACAGGAGATTGACATCTACACCAACATTGCCTCCATGGAAGCATATCCTGCCTACAACTGGTACATTACTCCCAACGCCGAGTGGGGCTTGGCGGCGATCAACTGTGCACGGCAAATGTTCACATACCCCAAGAGCAAGGCCTATCGAAATTACCCCCTGATAACCTGCAGTGTGAACATCGAACGCAACGCAGGCCAGTACGTGATCTTCTTTTGTATTCCGAGCATCGTTGTGACGTTTGTGGGGCTGCTGGGTATTTTCTGCGGCTCTACGCACACAAAGGATGCAAAGGTGCAGCTGGCGCTGATGAATCTGATGGCGCTGAGCGTCTTAAGTCTCAGCCTCAGCGACAATATGCCGTCGGCTCACACGATATCAAGAATGCATAAGTTCTACCTGGTGCAGATGGTGGTGATTTGCGTGGGGAGCATTGCGACTTGCGTACTCTCGAAACTGCATAGGACAAAGTGGCGTTTCTGCCGAAGAAGAGAGGGGAACTTGAGATGGTTAAGAGTGCTGGTCTACACCATCCTCAACCTCATTCTGCTCTTTTCAGTCATCGCATTCTTCCAATATTAGAAACCCTCTGCTCTTCGTTTTGAGTAAATCAAGAATTGATAAAAAAATGAGAAAAGCGAATTTTAACCAATCTGCATTTTGACTCTTCTTCAATACAGTATATCTCTTATCTGTTCTTGATGTATCAGTGCATGGAACACGCTGGAACATTTTGTAAAGATGTCGCCCATTACTAGTACGTATTGCATGTAGAAGACTTTGAGAGAAGCATTACTACGATCAGAATATCATGAGATGACTATTATACTGTAGTAAGTATGCAACTAAACCTACGTGTACTGGTACGGTACGTACTATGCACGTAGTGTAGTGGGCAAAAAATTGTGTACTGATATTAAAGCGTTCTGTCTGAGAGTTTGAATTAGGATGGTGGTGATTGTAGTGATGGGGTATTTTTACAAGAGATGCCATGTGTGTTGCTACGTAACTTGCTAATCTACTGTACGTAAGGGAAGAAAAAAACAACTCATTCTTCTTTCTTGTTTTCTTACTGACTGGTCGTTTTTCTTCTCTCTTCAAGGTCATTTTCCCATCAGGATGCCAGCTGCTTTCTCCCTGCAGCCCCCATCTTTCCGCCTGTGGATCATGTTCTTCAGCATCCTTCTCATGGCAGTGGTCAATCTCCAGCTTGCAAAAGCTTCAGCTCCCTCGTAAGGCTTGATCCCCAGAAATAAATACATTCTGAAACATGCATAGGGTCTCTCTCTTTCTATTTTAACCCCTTCTCTATTTCGCAACAATATTGACAAAGTGTCCAAAACGCAAATCGGAGGTTTACTGGAAGCATTTTTCGGAAAATTGTTTGCAAAATGCCAAAGTGCAATGCGATACAAATGCGATCGCATTTTGGTCGCGGCGACCTGCGAAATAGAGGAGGGGTTAAGTGAGGTTCTTCATGTTTTATGTGGGGCGTTCTTCTTATTTAGCCAAATCTGGTGCTCCGTGAAAAACGACCGCACAACTACGCTCCCTTGCAAGAAGCTGAGCCAGTCTCCAGATTGTGCTGGCTGTCCCAATTGTGATGCTGAAATGACTAAGTATGAGAGCAAGTCGGCGCCCAAGTGCAGCGTCAGGTGGGATGGAGACATCCTGCGCCATGAGTGCGCCTGGTCCAAATGGCGCCAGTATTGTCAGCTGCGTCAAGAGTGCTGCTGCTTCTACAGGTATTAAGAGGAGCTAGGCTAGGACAAGAGAAGAGAAGCATCTGAAGAATTGGGCAGTCAGTGCGTGAGTCGAACACGCAGCGCAGCACGGGATTACGCCCCTCTTAGCGCACGTCCCCATCTGACTACACAGCTCAATTTCTCAAACTTCTCCTCTTGTACCTACTCACTGGGCTTGCACACGCTCTTTATTGCATCTCTTAAAAATAGAGTACAGCCGTGCTAAGGACTATTCCATCGTGTCTTGCGTTGCTTCTACAGGTACCAGTGTAGACACCCTACCCCACCCTACTACCCTGCAACGAAGCAACCTCAGTCCAATGAGGATGATGATGAGAAAGGAGCAGGCAAAGGCCTCGCATGGTGGGCGATTCTTCTCATAGTACTGGGAGTAGTGCTGATGCTCGCAGGAATCGGGGTCCTCGTTTTCTTCTTGATCCGTCGCAACAAGAAAAAGGAAGACCACACAAAGGCCCCAAAGGACAAAAGAACTATGGCTGCGACTGTTTCTTCATCAGAGCTGCAGACAGAACTCATGACCGAGCAGGGCACAATCGTGAAACCACCCAAAGGCAAAGGCAAGAAGCCAAAGGCAGGCCAGCTCAAGAAATCCAGAGGGGGTGCGAAAGTGAGCTCGGCGACTACAATGGACTCAGGACTAATCGATGAAAGCAGCTTCAGAACTACAGTGAAGGGCTGAAAAGACATTTCAGAAGGAATATCCAAGTTTACCTGAGCTCAAATGTCAGTATGTATGGCAGGAGTACCAATTCTCTTTTATTGCTTTTTTCGCTGAAAATGCATCCGTGGGTGTGAGGGTGAGTGCTTCAGTAAAATCATCTCCATCTCTACATGTCTGTCTAGCCTATGGTCGCATCAATAAAAAGTGCATGAAGAATTGTGATTTACTAAGATTGCATGGTACCATTAGCAAAAACAATACTAGCCTAGTCTGTGTGTGTTTTTGTAAAAAATTACAAGTGTGCAAAAATAAATACCAATCTGTATCCTGTTTATTCAAGGCTTCGCTGCTACTGTTGGCATAAGCAGGGGGCTCGTTTTGAACCTGATCGTAAGTGCCAAATTCAAACGTCAATATGGATTCTTGGTGAAATCACTCCCACAAACAAGAAGTACTGTATGGACACCAGCTAAACTGTATTCGTGATATTGCCAATTTTGACAAATTACGATCATATTATTACTGTAAAATACATATGTGTGATCCTGCAGTCCTGATCAATTTTGCATTTGGTGGTTACATGTCAGTCAACTTCATTTCAGTAGCCTACTACCGGTATTTTTGCAGGTAAAGTAAAACTACTGTAACTGTGTATCACATCCTCGAATATCGACTATCATTTTCGACATAATCTAATAATGATGGGGAGGTCTCGCCTTTAAGTTCTGCTTTTAAAGGCAGGAGGTGGAAACGATGCTGTGGCAGGTGGTGGGGTAGTTGGCCAATCTTCTGGCAGCTTCAAGGCTTCTTCATACGATGGAAGTTGCTGCTGAACTGTTGCAGGTGCAAAAGTGTCAGGTGGAGATAATGGTGGCACGTCAGGGTTGAAGTGCTGACTGCTGGAAAAGGGGTGCAGTTCACCTGAAATGTGTAGGTGTGTGTAGGGATGTCAGTTTTTTTTATCCTCGAGTTGCAATATTATTAGAGGGTGTAAAGTTGCGAGGTTGATTTTTGGGGATCATTTACATATTACGTCACCGGCTAATGGCTGCTGGCAGGGGTACTTTACGGCAATCGGAGGGGGACGCCTCCCCCTAGCGGTGACATAATACGAAAATGACCCCTTTCTTACCTGGTCGCCTTCCTCGCTCGCCAAATAATCGATTATGCCTCGCCTCCAATGCCGCCAAACGTCTCCTCTGAACTGCGATAGCAGCAAGAGTTAGCAAGAGAAAGAGGAAGAAGAAGCCGACGATAAATGCAGCAATATCCCCGGCATTAAAGGTGCGATGGGGTGGAGCTGGATGAGCATACAACGGCTGTTTTGTAGAAAAAACGGGCGGGAAATCACATTCTGCAGGATCTGTAAAAATCATACACATGCAGCAGGTTTTTTCCACCACCTTATGCTCCCTCCTATCAGGCTTAGGCTTAGGCTTAGCAATGGACAGAAGCTTAGGCTTAGCAATGGACATAGGCCTAGGCTAGGCTTAGCAGTTGACATAGCCTTACGTTTAGCAATGGAAATAGGCTTAGGCTTTGCAATGGACTTAGGCTTAGCAATGGACATAGGCCTAGGCTAGGCTTAGCAGTTGACATAGCCTTAGGTTTAGCAATGGAAATAGGCTTAGGCTTAGCAATGGACATAGGCTTTGGCTTAGCAATGGACATAGGCCTTGGCTTGGCTTAACACTTAACATAGGCGTAGGCTTAGCAATGGACATATCTACGTAGGCCGAGGCATATGCTTAGCAATGGAGATAGGCTGAGGCTTAGCAATGGACATAGGTCTAGGCTAGGCTTAGTAGTTGACATAGCCTTAGGTTTAGCAATGGAGATAGGCTAGATGGATAGGATAGATTGATATGACTGTAAACGTCAGTACAGGTCAACCAATGGTCAATCTTTACAATAAAACGGATGCATTCAACTTCAAAGTTTTGCGATACCCAATGGCACATAGTAATGTTCACTCCAGTATTGGGCTTAATACATTGTATTCGCAGCTTATTCGCATGGCTCGACTCTCAGATGATACAGCATTATTGGTCAAAGACGTAGAAGCATGCTGTAATTCTTTCATGGCAAACAAATACAGCCCAGAAATGGTCAAACGTGTCATAAAAAAGTTCACGAATAAGTATGCATGCGCACTGTTCAAACTTGGATATTCATCTTCGGATTTCCGACATGCTTGTAAAAAATATTTACCGTAAGCCAAATACAGTACTAATGCATTTAAGTTTGCACAATAAATTGCATATTTCAGCGGCTTGTCCGCTGTTGCTGAAGAAGCTCTCACCTTCTTGGTGAGGCTTCAAATGCCTAAGACGCCTCAGGCGGGTAATATTCCATTATGCCGGATGATTTGTCGCGTTATGCCGGGCCTGTCTCTTTATTCCTCATATTTTGCCCCGTTATGCCGGACCCCAAAACTGTCGCTTTATGCCGGAAATTGTCGCGATATGCCGGACCAGTCGTCTCGTTATGCCGGGTCTAACTCTAACCTTTCAGCCTGTTGTCGCGATATGCCGGACCAGTCGTCTCTTTACACCGGTCAAAATCTCGTTAGGCCGAATCAGCTTTATTTTTTGGATATTCAATGTAATGTATTCAATTTTTGCGAATTTTAAAATCTCGCAACGAAATGACCAGCAACGAAAGTTCTCACGACCATGTGACCAATTCTGGACTGGCAACGGACAAAGTGAGGCAGTTCTGCGTGGACAGCTGTGCCAAGGGTTGGCCAACTGCTGCTGGACTTATGCTTTCCAGCTGTCCACATGGAGTGCCACACTTAGTTTGTGCACATGGACAACTTTGAAATTTTTTTAAACTGTCCACACTGATTTGGAATGTTCGAGTCCGTGGCAGGGTTGCCTATTCATATTCAAATTGTATTCATATTCAAATTGAAAACAGCGTTTTTTAATTTTGATAATTCATATTCATATTCATTTTAATTAAAGACGGCTTGCAATATTCATATTCATATTCAAATTAATTGTAAGCAATAATATGAATAATTTGAATAGTTTGTATAATTTGAATAATATGAATAATCAATATTATCATAATTATCAAAAGGTATTTTGTAGAGTTGCCACAGAGAATGTGGTGCACAGACTAGTGTTTTTCACATGTTCTTTCTTTTCCGACTTGGTACTCTGTATGCTTGAAGTAAATAACCAATGTTTTATGGCTGCTCCAATAGCCAGAATAGTCTCGGCAAACCATACTTCTGCAATTACTGTCAAGTTTTCAGTCAAAAAATCACTACCAAAATATCAAAATTAAATATTCATATTCAAATTAAATTCAGGCCTTGAATTTTGATAATATTCATATTCAAATATAATTCAAAGCACCCCTTCAATATCATATTCATATTCATTTTAATTCAAATCCTATTTGAATAGGCATCCCTGGTCCGTGGAGCTTTTCAAGCTCAGATATGTTTTCTATATTATGTTTTTATCACGACGTTTCCAGACAGGGATCGATCTGCCAAGCCCATGCAGCATTCTATTCTTTTCTCATACATCCTTGGTATGAGTACATATATGGAGCACATTCCATTGTCTTCCATGAAATTTCCATCGGACTCAAACATTTCGATATCTGTATGTAGTACGTACTATGTATGTACCCAAAAAAGCCTGGCCTAGGCATACAGCGACAAACTACCCGGCATAACAATACAGCATTCGGCATATCGCGACGCTCCGGCATAAAGAGATTTTATCCGGCATAACGCGACAAACCTTCAGGCATATCGCGACAACGTCCGGCATAACGAGACTCCGGCATATCGGGACAACGTCCGGCATATCGCGACAGCGCCCGGCATAACGCTACACCCGGCATAATGGGACACAATCCTCAGGCGTCACTGATACATACACTTGGCCAATAAATCTTGCAAAATCATGCAAAGCAAACAGCAAATATAATTGCTATTCATACGCCAAACAATAAACAATGTACATGCCAACAAAAAATTTGCATTGAACGCAGCGCTGATACGCTTGCGTTGAGACATAGACTATCCTGTGTTGTCTGTCTGTGTCTACTGGCTACTGGTTTTGTGTCTCTCTCCTCTACACTTCGACACGTCTTCATCCTGCGTCATTATTTCTGTCACTGCCTTTTGCACAAGGTAGGGTGTTCAACCTACGCTGGCCTCCTCATCAATCGCCCCTCAGTCAAGATCAAGATCAAATGGACTTCATCAAGCTGCACCAACTTCGCCTCAACTTCCAAGCCAGTTTCAACCACATTTCTACTTTGCCTGGTTCAACCGCCAGTCTGGCAGGAGACAACGGATTGGTAAACAAAATATTTATTATTATTGCTATTATTTACCGCTATTTACTTGTACAGTATGCGTATTGCAAAATTTGGGATTGTCTTACTGACGAGTAGAGATGGGCCGAGACTCTCGGTCTCGGTCTCGGTCTCGGAAATCTCGGTCATTTTTGGCGATCTCGGTCTCGGTCTCGGTCTCGACTTTAGAATTTTCAAATTCTCGGTCTCGGTCTCGGTCTCGCAACTTTTAGGGCCTATTTTAGGCGAGACCGAGACTAGATTGAAATCGTGCTTTAACAAGCAATTTTCATGCATTTCTGCTGAGATTTTAGCTGCCTATTATGAAAAAATTTCCCCTGCGGGGCGATTTTAGCCATGTAATGTAGAAAATAGAAGTGAAGCACCTATTTGCCACTGTTTTCGCCATCAAAATTTTTATAGAAAACAACCGTCAGAAAAAATACAAACGAAATTCCATAAGTTTTTATACCAATACTTAGTCTCGGTCTCGGTCTCGATCTCGGTCTCGGTCTCGACAAAATTCCCTAATCTCGGTCTCGATCTCGGTCTCGGAAAAAATTCTAAGTCTCGGTCTCGGTCTCGGTCTCGTTTTCAGCAACAATCCAGTCTCGGCCCATCTCTACTGACGAGGCCCGGTCCCAAATTCAGATCAACCATTTGTCTAAGAATAAGGGCCGAAACAAATGGTTGGTCAAAAATAATCGTCGATTTTTAAAAAATGTTTGGGTTTTTTTTCGGGTATGTTATATGCTATCACTGGATATACAGTTGGTTGTAGAAGTTCATTTTTTATTAGGCTTAGCAATGGACAGAGGCTTAGGCTTAGCAATGGACATAGGCATAGGCTTAGCACTGGACATAGGCTTAGGCTTAGCAAAGGACATAGGCTTAAGTTGACATAGCCTTAGGCTTAGCAATGGAGATACATAGGCTTACCAGTTGGCATAGGCTTAGGCTTAGCAATGGACATAGGCTTAGGCTTAGCAGTTGACATAGGCTTAGGCTTAGCAATGGACATAGGCTTTGGCTTAGCAGTTGACTAGCAGTTGACATAGGCTTAGGCTTAGCAGTTGACATAGGCTGAGGCTTAGCAATGGACATAGGTTTAGGCTTAGCAGTTGACATAGGCTTAGGCTTAAGCAAAGGACATAGGCTTAGGCTTTGCAAAGGACATAGGCTTAGCAGTTGACATAGGCTTAGGCTTAGCAATGGACATAGGCTTAGGCTTAGCAATAGACATAGGCTTAGGCTTAGCAGTTGACATGGGTTTAGGCTTTGCAGTTGACATAGGCTTAGGCTTAGCAATGGACATAGGCTGAGGTTTAAGCTTACAGTTTACATAGGCTTAGGTTTAGCATTGGACATGGGCTTAGCAATGGACATAGGCAGCAATGGACATAGGCTGAGGCTTAGCAATGGAAATAGGCTTAGCATAGGCATAGACATAGGCATGGACATAGGCTTAGCTTAGCAGTTGACATAGGCTTAGGCTTAGCAATGGACAGAGGCATAGGCTTAGCAATGGACATAGGCTTAAGCTTAGCAAAGGACATAGGCTTAAGTTGACATAGACTTAGGCTTAGGCTTACCAGTTGGCATAGGCTTAGGCTTAGCAATGGACATAGGCTTAGGCTTAGCAGTTGACATAGACTGAGGCTTAGCAATGGACATAATAGGCTTAGGCTTAGCAGTTGACATAGGCTTAGGCTTAGCAGTTGACATAGGCTTAGGCTTAGCAATGGACATAGGCTTTTGCCTTAGCAATGGACATAGGCTTCGGCTTAGCTTAGCAGTTGACATAGTAGGCTTAGGCTTAGCAATGGTCATAGGCTTAGGCTTAGGCTTAGTAGTTAACATAGGCTTAGGCTTAGCGATGGACAAAGGCTTAGGCTTAGTAGGCTTTAGTACTGTAAGGGTCGGTGTATAGCCCTGCAGCGCAATACAAACAAGATCAGCCAATTTGGGCGGGCTATACACGGGATCGGGCAATACAAAAGCTCGGGCTATACAAGCGACTTTTTCCTTCTGCTCATTTTGCTCCAATTTTAACCCTAAATGTTATCTCTATAAGTGAGACAAATCCAAATTGTAGGATGCTGTACAGAGTTCAAACAAATCCTTACAATATTATCCTCAATGTTGTAAATTATTTTGAATCAAAAAATTTCAAAACTGTCAGGATATTTTCATCAAAATATCTGACTTGGTAAGTTTGCATCCTACGAAATGTCTCGACAAGAAAAAAATCTGACTTGGGCATATCCTACAAAAAAAAGTCAGATTTTTTTGGGCTTATCCTCAAAGAAAATCCTTCGATCCTTATATTTGGAATCAAGTAGTAAGATATTTTGGCAAGGTTGTAAGATGTTTTCTTGGCTTTTTGAAAGATGTTTTTCTTTGAGACCAAGAAGTCAGATTTTCCACAACAAATTATCCAGTCAGTAGGACAGTCAGATTTTTTTACCCTGTTGTAAGATTATCCTATGGCTGTCAAATCAAAAATCGCCCAAGTCAGATATTTTAGGGGGCAAGTGTGAGGTGGGAAAAAACAGCCACTATTGAAGATTTGAAGCAAAATGTAAGATATCTTGCAAACTGTCACAATGATGACTTGTTCAAACACGTTCATATTTTACTAACAGTGTTGTGACAGGTATGTTACCGGCATGGTAACTTAACTGGAAAAAAACAGAAGCAGGCATATAGATAAGGCATAACAAATTCATGGCTCAACAAGGCAGTTTAAAGGCAATGTAAGGGCAATATCACGCAAACCGCACGAATAGTAAGAGATCGAATAGCAACAAGACCTTGAGATGAAATATACCCGAGGTACATACCTATGTAACTGGATGTACATATTTTTTTTTTTTTTTTTTTTTTTTTTTGTTGATTTTTTTTTTTTTTTTTTTTTTTTTTTTTTTTTTTTGTTTTTTTTTTTCAGTGTTTTTTATTTATTTATATTTTATTTATTTTATTTTTTTTTTTTTATTATTTTTTTTTTTTTATTTGATTTGAATGAATGTAGTTGTAAGAGTAGTAAATAATTTCTTTTATTTTTTATTCTTTTATTTTTGTCTTGTTTATATGTAATGAATGGTTTTGTATATTCTATTTTATTGGATTGTAGTTTATTTTTTTCTTTCTATCTATAATAGTATTTTATGTGATGTGGGTGAGACAGTGATGAGGAGGAGTGAATCACTCTTTTCTTTTGTTTTTTGGGTTGTTGGGTTTTTCCTATGTGGCAAGCTTTTCTATTTAAGGGGGTAATAATTTTTTGAGAGGGGGTTATTATTTTATTTTCTCATTTTTTTCAATTTTGGTACGGGAATCGTGGGATTTGAGCAATCGGTGGGTTCTGTTGGAATGGCAATAAAATGTTAAAGAAAAAAAAATCCCCTTAATACCAATGCAGCTGGATGTACCAGATGTACATACTGATGTACATATACATACCTACATAGTTGGCAGTCTTCATGCCAGTTCATCAACCAACACTATGGCACACTGTAGTGAAACATTGGGCAAAGACCAGGTTGGTGAAATGGCAGACTGAGATGATTCTGAGGTTCTTCTGAAGTTTTTCTGAGGTTGGCATGCACTTCTTCTGAGGTTCTTCAGAACTTGCACTGAACCTCAGAATCAGCCTGTTAGCATATGGCGAATTTAGAACTGTCCTCTATTTGTTGTCCATGCTCTCAGCCATCAGCCAGTAATCAACCAGTAATAATCGATCAGCCAGTAATCAACCAGTAATAAGACATGTCCAGGATGCATTACCGTATTTACCCATGCGTAGCCATGCATGCATGCATGCCCATGCATGCATGCATGCCCATGCATGCATGCATGGTATGAAGCATTGGGATGTGGATATTTCTTCTTCATATTGCAGAGTGAGCAAAAATCATCAACCATGGCATGCCTAGTACAAGGAATACATACAGTATGTCGGTACATCCTCAGAGTTGCATGCATAACATAATTATCTTCAAACTTGTCATCGATTTATCTTCAAACTTGTCATCGACCTTTATCTTCAAACTTGGCCACTTGCCTGCATGAAGCCTGCAACTAGTATTTTTTAGGTTAACACCTACCACGACCTGGTGTCATTGTTGGCAACAAATTGTTATCCATTTATGGGTGGGTATTGCTGGTTTGTTGTCAGATTGTTGTTGGTTTGTTGTTAGTTTGTTGAACAAAATGAAAACACCCATTCAATGGACAACAAACGGTCAACAAATGAACAACCAACCGACAACAGCTGAATGACTTGTTGCAAACAATGATGCCAGGTTGTGGTATGTATTAACGCATAGTGTTGTTACCATCTTTGTGAAAGTTCTCACTTCATTCGCAAAAAACGCATAGCAGTTGCGCAGAAAGCGCAGAAAATGTTCTCACCATGATTTTGTAGTCCTCTGTATTAGCGAACATACACCATGATCTTGTTGTCCCCTGAATTAGTGAACCTATACATTGTAAAAGTACAGCGTGTGCATAAACAGTTGAAGAAAAAACCTTTTGGCAGTGGAACCAAACCAGTTACTTTCTATGGCATGCATGGATCATTGTGTAGGTCCGCTAATTCAGAGGACTACAAAATCATGGTGGAGAGCCTTTTTCCACACCTCCTGGTTTGTGACATGTACCCCGTACGAAACCGCCTAGGGGTACAGTCGCTGGATTGCGCACGGCCCAAGCTTACACACCAACGTGGCTTTCGCTGGACTTTGTCACAGCACCGCGGCAGTGGCAGCCGCCGTCAAACAGGAGGAAACAGTTATGCCAAAGGCAATAACAGAGCACACCCAGAACGACTGCTGACGTCACACTGAAACCCGCAAGGGCCAGGGCAGTGGGCGTCGATGGAGTGAATGAGGGTTGCTAGGTAATAGCTATTGTACTATTACAAGCTGAAGATAAATACCGGGCGGTAGTAGAAGATGAAGATTGAAGTGAAGTACATGGGAAGTGATGTAATAAATAAACAAGATAAAATAATTCTCCGCTCTCCCTCCGACCGACCTACTCTTGGACTTGTTCTTGCCAAAACTGAGCGAGCTCAGAACGGACAGAAAGGCGAGGTGGCTCCCCACGCACCGAGCTACACACGACAGCACATAAAATACATACTTTATACATACGTACAAATATACATAATATGCAGGTGCCGCGCCGCCGGTGTGATGCGTGGGCCTCGCTCCGCCAAGCTGTAGAAAGTACGCCGCCTCGCACGCACGAGCGGAGAGAGTCTGCTTCATGGTGATTGGCCAGTGGGGCGGTTGACTCCGCCTACGATGGTGGCTCCGCCACGCGTCGGAGTGGAGCGGATTGTAGATATTTCACGCTGCTGGATTCCACTCCAGACGCGCCCGCGTCGCAGTTCGTGATGACCTCACCAAGCCTCAGCTGGCAGTTCTGTTGCAGTCCAAGTGAAAGTTCTATTGCAGTTGGCTGTTGTTGTAGAGGTAAAGTAGTTGTACATAAGGTAGTAGTAGTGGTTGTAGTTGTAGCTCTTGCAAAACAAAGTGAAGGGGTGATGGGGGCTCTTGCAAAACAAAGATTCAGGCTATTGAGATGAAGTGAAGTTGGTGGCTCGGTAGTAGCTGTTGTAGACGTAATTGCAGGAATATAGTGAGTTCTTTTGTAGAATAGAAGTTGCAGCAAGAGCCCCTGGTTGGGCTGTCCCGAAGGAACCAGAGCAAGGCGGGACTGGGGGTTTCGGGGCGCCCTTGGGAGCAAAGTGCAAGACAGCGCGAAGCTAATCTTATTAGGCACAAAGCACTAACACACAATGCGTAATAACCCAAGGGGTATCGGACCGCTCTATAACAGCAAAATCAGGACAGGTCAAGGAAGGGACATCACCACCAGCAGGGGGGGGGGAAGGCAGCGACGCTGGGGAGATAGTGGGGCCGTTGTAGAGGGACGGGGCCGCTGTCGGTAAGCTGGTGGTGGGGCGGGGCAGCTCTGGCAGACTTGGTGAGGCTGCGGGCGGCCACTGGCTTCTCGGTGACATCGGCTCCCTCTCTCGCGCCCGTCCGGCGAGGCGGCGGTGCAGGTGATCCGTGCGGGGTGGTGAGTGCAGGTTGATGGGCGGCTCCGGGTCGTGGCGTTGAAGATATATACAGGCTATTGTATACATAATTACATAAAAGTGCACGTACGTAAATGATGATTGCTCACGACCTAACTCAATATAAAATACAGAAAACTACTCTAAAATAATGTACATACCTATATTGTGGGGAGCCGCTTATACACATGCTATTACGTACATAAATGAATAATTTACATTAGTTGTGTATCAATAGAAATCTGTTTTTCTTTACAGCTGGGTGGCAGACGCCATTTTGGCGTTTGGTGGAAGGGCGGACTGGCCGAAAACAACCCGTGAGGGTATATAAGTAAACCGTACTTACTCACAAACCCGACCAGCCCTCATCGCGTTTGGCGACTGTCATTCGACTCAAGAGTACAGTAAGACTACTAGTGAACGTCACATTGGAACGCACTAATCAAACTGACATCTTGTGGTATCCTGGCAGGAATACCTGTTTGTTTTGGTGCCGGTACAAGGTCAAATTGGACCTCGTGTAAGGTGTTCCGGTACACCTACAGTAGTCAGGTAACTAGCATTTGGCCAATTTCCTGGTCCCCCCTTCTACTAGATTTTTCTAGGCAAGGAGTAATATTTTACAATTTCTTCTGCTGCTGTTGCGATAGGTCGCCAGCAGGAGGAAAAACCGTATTGTCACCCGTCACCCAGGCCATTTGTCTCTGTAAAGACTCTGTATACTTTTTCCTTTGTGAGGGTGTCATTGTAGAAAGATCCACAGCTCCTACAGTGTGTGGAGGAAGTGGAAGCGGAGCAGCAGACGCATCAGTTGTCATGAGCATTTGCGGAGCAGATGGTGAATATTCCATCGTGCTGCTCTGAGATGCAGGTCTAGACTCCGGAGCTCGCGGAGTAGGTGGAGCCGGTAGAGCCTGGGCCCGTTTGTAAGATGGCAGCCACACTGTCATCCCAGGTGGAGCCTCTACACGAGATGTGGAACGCTGCCGATACCAAGTAAGCGTGGCAATGTTCACTGTTTCTGGTTGAGATGCTTTGTTATGAGCCAGGTCAAACACCTCAACTACTTCTATCACCCCGCTTTGTGAAGCCGGAATATTGTAGGCCACAAGGCGGTTATACCCTACTGGCGCTATTGCATCAGTGTGGGCAGGGTGATACAACCGATTTACTTCCCACTGAGTCTTGATGTCCACAGTGTTAGGATAGTCTAATAAGGCCTTCCTAATTCCATCATGGAGCTCAGATCCCTTAAAACCCGCAATGAGATAGAGTGGGTCATAAGGGTTTGAATGAGTGTGGGATGCAATCACCATTCTTCGCCCAATGTCATCGAGGATGCTTCCTGCAGGCGTAGAAAGAATTGCCGCAGCAGTAGAACCAGGCTCAGGGGGTTGAGAGAGACCTATGTTCCCTACCGAAAGTCTGCAATGAGCTTCCTGGTCCCATCGCATCTCGTCCTACGAGAGGGGGAGGCGTAGTCCGGCTAGATGTGACCACAGCTACCTCTCTCGCCCCTGACACCCCAGAAGTTGGTGGTGCCCTAGCTGGCAAAGCCAAAGATTGATTTTGCAGGGTGGTCCAGTAATCTAACTTTTCAGAAAAGCTCCTGTGCCCACTTGGGAGGTTCTTCTTCCTTAGAAGCAGAACTGAAAGCGGCTGTATACGTCTCCCTTGAGGGGCGCGGCATATATACAGACGCAATTTCCTGCTGTTCTTTAGTCCATTTTTCAGATACTTTTCTGGACTGTGCTGTGCCGGGCGCAGCGCTGGAGGCCGCTCTCTGTCGTCTCCTTGGGAGAGGGGCGCCCTGCTTCGGACTTCAGCCTGCCGTCTCTCCAGGATTATCCGTGCTTCATGTGGACGTAGTCCTGGGGAAACGGGTGGTCGAGGAACGGGTGGGTAGACTTAGGTCTAGCTTCTCCCTTCTTGTATGGCGATACAGCCCGCGACCCGGTAGGTGCTGTCGGCGGCACTTGCTGAGGTTTTGACTAGTGCTAGGCAGTTGCACTACACCAGATTGGTCTGCAGCCCATGCCATGGGAGTTACTCCAACTTGCATGGCTCTAGGAGCTCTGCAGGCATGGTAAAGTCAACAGGCGTTGCCATCTGTTGAGGTTGGCAAGTCTCATCCTGTTGCTGCTTCTGCTCAATGAAAACGACATCCAAATCGTCGTCAATTGAGAGAGACGCATCTGCTTTGCGGCACCAACTCCTCCGCGCTTCTTTTGTGCGCGATGAGATGGAGGGGTTTCTCCAGGGTCTAGGTTTGCTAGTTGACCTCTGGCAACTGTGTTTGGGACCCCCTCTCTTTAGACGTTCTGCCATTGCAGTGCTCAAAGAGCGCCTTCGGCTAATCCACATCCAGAGAGGTTCATTTCCAGGAGGTGGCTGCTAGGGGTCTGCAGTTGGTCCCCGTTCCGCCTCCATTTTATCATAACGATACTGGAGCACAGTTTCCAACTGATCACTTTCATAGATAGCATCACGGTGATCAACCATTCCACCTAGGTGGGTCTGAACCTGTGTGTGATGTGGTCTAACTACCATGACGCGTTGCTTAGCCATATCATTTAGGATATGATACATGCGTCTTTTCCACTCTCTAACAGCCAATTCCTCGTGCCATTAGAGAGCGGGGCTACAATGGAGTCTTCAGTATAGGGAAATGTCCTGAAGTCTCCCTGAGTAGGCGTGTGAGCTTGTTCCCTACTCTTGTAAGATGGT
>JASAMW010004397.1:0-16536 GCA_030247985.1 Epsilonema sp. ZAB3_2 | reverse complement strand
ATTGGAGAAGATAGGCTTCCCGTCGTCGCCAATTCTGGTGTGGTACGTCGACACTGTTTCCGCCTCCACGAAGCCCTGGAAGTTGTCCATGTTCACAGCCCCCGCACGTAGACGTCGATGCAGAGCTAGGAACCAGTGCGTGCGCATGGCGTCGCATGTCAGCTTGGCCGGAATTCTCATCACACTCAGCAATGGCGGCTTGACGTGTTGCAGCAACCAGCGCGCATCCAGCAACTTCGCTTCACCTCGTAGAAGTCGAGCTCGCTGCAATTGAGCACGCGCGAATGAGCCCGACAGATCCACATCGCGCTCCCGATGTTCCGTGGAGGTTGCTGCAGAGACGAAGAGAGTGGTGTCGTTCGGCTCGCGGATAGACGCAGAGTAGTAGTGTTTGCGGTGGATGTACTGCAAACCAAGCCGGTGCTTCTTCGCCTCCTCTTTCAGGCCGTCCACTTCTTCCTGTTCGTCGCCGATAGGTTCTTCATCCCACTCATCATCGCGCGGTGGCGCCACCCATTCCATTTCTTCCGCTACGGTGTGGTCGGTGTCTGAGAGATGCGGTGGCATTGGAATGCACTCAGCCAATGGAATTTCTTCCGTGAGTTCTGGCGCTCCGTCGTCCCCTTGTTCGTACAGCTGATCTGGGGGGGGTGGGCGGGCGAGGGTGTTGGGTGTTGGCGAAAGAGGCGCGTGAAGTTGATGGCTATGTTGCGCTGTTTGCAGCGCAGTTCGTCGCCGGAACCTTTAAAGCGAGATATCGCTCTACAAGGCCGCGAATTGCATCCCCAGCGTAGCGTCTCGCCACACACCGGACCATCGCCGCTCAGAGAGGTGGAAGGGGGTCTCCATTTAGTCTGGGCATTCTGGCCGAGACGTGTAGAGCCTGTTCACTTCGCGGTACTACCAGCGCTGGCTGGCCGTCCGAAGCGAACTGCTGTACCACTGTCTTCTCTCGTTCCTTCGCCCAGTCTTCCGCCGCCAATGCCAGAACGTAGGTGTTCACGCCTCTCTCCGGGATTTGATCTCCCCTTGGCACCAGAAGCAGCGGAAAGAACACTGTCTCGTCGTCGCGCACTGCCACCTTCAAACGTAGAACGTCTGCCAGTCTTCGCAAGAAATCCAGTCTCTTCACGGCCACCAGTTCTTTCAACGGCCGCGCTCGTTCACTTCTGACGTCGACGTGTTGAGGCACCCACGCCCTGTGCAGCATCTGGTAGCGGTATCCGGTCTTCACAAACTGGAAAGCCACAGCTGCCGCAGCTGCGCCGATTTGCATCCGGTAGGTGCGATGCACCAGCATGTGGAGCTGTGTGAAGAACCAGTGCTGAGCCTTCTCATTCGGCAGCAAAGCTTCCAACGCCGGCTTCTCGATGGTGTCCAAGTGCAGGTAGTTCTTCGACTGACGCGCATTCGGATATTTCATGAGTAGTCTGGCCAGAATCTTCATCCTGCACTCCCACGCTTCTGGTGTGAGAATGTCGTGAGCCGCTGTGAAGATCATGGCGCGTTCCGTCTCGTCGAAGTAGCTGGTGGTGTCGATGGCAAAATGCGGAATGCCCAGCGCCCCAATTTCACAGCTGAACATAGACGTGTCCGGCACCGCATGCACGTCGCAAGCCAACTCTGCCATCTTCTGTGAACCCAGGCCTTCTACAAACGGGTTGCCGGTGTAGGGAAGGTCTTCAAAATCCACATCAAACGGCGGCGTGGCCATCACATCCGCAGCGTTGAGCTTCGTGGGCGTCGTGCTGGTCGGATCTTTTCCTGCGCGCAGCGTGGCGATATGCTTCACAGCGATGTCTTCGTAAATGTTCAGCAATCGCGGGGCCCCAT
Source organism: Epsilonema sp. ZAB3_2 (assembly GCA_030247985.1). Classification (NCBI taxonomy): domain Eukaryota; kingdom Metazoa; phylum Nematoda; class Chromadorea; order Desmodorida; family Epsilonematidae; genus Epsilonema; species Epsilonema sp. ZAB3_2. The sequence goes on along the minus strand of JASAMW010004397.1, from coordinate 14,703 downwards.
GTCGCAAGTACATGTTGTACCACTGCTTCTCCAGATCCGACTCGTTGAGCACCAGATACTGCGGCATGACGAGATAGCACCAACGATGAAAGCGCGAGGCCACCAAACGCTCTTTCGCCTTTGTGACTTTGGGATGCGGATGCTTCCCACTCAACTCGCGCAGCTGAGGAGGGATGAGCAGCGAAGGAGGCACCAATGCCGGCAGTTGTTGTCCTGCTTCCAACACGCGGCCCAATACTGCTTCCACATCCGGAGTCAGCTGCATCTTCAGATGATACACAGCCGCCACGTACGCCGCCGCCCACTGTCTCTTCTCTTCTTTCTTCTCCTCAGACTCCGCCTGTCCTCCATCTAGCCAATGCGGACCCACTGGGGCCTGCGGCTTAGGCGGAGGAGGGGGAGGCGGTGGCGACGCGCGCTCCTGCATCACCGTGTCTTCGTCTTCTTGATGTTTGCGGAGAGTGTGTTGCACCGGGGGAGGCGGGGGCAATTGGAACGTAGAGGATGAGGTAGACGCCCTGGCAGCTGAAGAATCCGCATCCGCTGAGGTAGACATATCCATAGCAGAGGTAGACGCTTCCGCCTCCGCCATCTCTTCTTCTCCCACCATTTGAGCATCTTCACCCGCTTCCGCCATCGAGATCGTAGATGAGCTGGAATTTGCTTCACCCGCGTCGATTAGCACCCGTACAGCACCCGTGGAGATTCCCGAGGTAGCACCAGTAACGTCGACGTTCCTGCAACAGTCAGACACATAAAGCACGTTATTCACAGATTGATTCGTGGAACACGTAGAATGTGAGACAAAAGGCGAGGGGTCGGTGAAACTGGTAGGTACGGTAAAAGCACGACGTGGATAACACGTAGAGGCAGAGGCGGAATGCAAAGGAGACAGAGTGCGCGCGTGATAGGAGGTAGGTACACATTTCACCCTCGTAGCTTGTCGCGCTAAGCGCTTCGCGTGCAACAAAGGAGACAAAAACGCAGATGACGTAGACTTAGGCACAGGGAAAAGACGCGCCACAGAACCATCCGCTCGGGTCACAAATCGCGCAGGAGGACGCAAGGTATTGCGAGCACGCAAATTGTGACCGTGCTTCGACTGTCTTATCACTGATGTAGAGGCTGTGGCTGGTGCCTGTCTGTTCTTCTTTTCTTCTTCCCCTTTTCGCAACCAGTCTTCCTGCTTCGCCTTGTAGTAGCTCAGAAGAGAACAGGGACCACCTTCTCCTTGCATGTCGCGACCACCACGCGCGTTGGGAGGACATTTCCACCCTTCTGCTTCCGGGATGTTCGTATCCACATACATGAAGGAAGGCATTGGCCGTTGTTTCAGGGACGCCGCTCCATGCTTATTTGGACTCGCCGGAACCGGGTGTTTCTTCCGTTGACCGCCAGAGGGCGCCGCAGACTTCTTGTGTGTCACCGTCGGCTTCAGCGCTTCATGTGGAGTGGGAGGTGTGTTGCTACTGGGGGTAGTATCCCTCTGTATTGGCGGTAGCGTTGGCTGCTGCCCCAGGGGGACGTCCACTAGTAGTGGAGTAGTGTTGCCAGATTTCGGATATGCTTCCGGTGTAGACGGCAGGCAAGGATCCGGAATCTTCGCCTGTTTCGGTCCCAAAAAGGGCTCCATTCCAACTGGCACCTCCTCATTGCACATGGAGAGTTTGTCCAGATGATGAGTTTGTTGCACTGATTTTCTTCCCTTGGAGCATTGAAACTCCACCACAGCATTCGGCTCGTCGAAGGCGATGATGATAGCTGGGCCTTTATACTGCTTCGCTAGCTTGTTGCGATGAATGTCCATGGCGTGAATCCACACTCTATCGCCAACCTTGAAGGGATTCGGCTTGGCCTTCCTGTCGTAATCCGCCTTCTGCTTGATTTTGTTCTGCTCGCCGGTATACTGTATCTCCTTCCAGATGTTCGCCATGTACACTTCAAAATCCGCTGAATAGTTGTCCAATTCCACATTGTACAGGGATGCCGCAGCTGTGAAAGGATTTCCAGTGGGTAGGTTTCCGTCGCGTCCAAACATCGCCTTGAACGGAACTTCTCCTGTTCTTGCATGCTCCATGTTATTGTAGGCGGCCACCACCAGGTCCAAAATTTCATCCCAGTCTGGTCCACCCTTGATCGTAGACTTGCGTAGCATTTCCACGATGGTCTTATTGGAGCGTTCGGACTGCCCGTCGGCCTGTGGATGGTAGGTAGTAGTGAAAAGTTGTTCAATCTGTAGCAGGGCACAGACTTCTTTCATCACGTTGGACTTGTACTGGACACCCTGATCTGTAAGCACTCGCTTAGGTAGGCCCACTTTGGTGGTGGCCTTAAGGAACGCTTTCGCTACCGTAACCGCCTTCTGATCTGGCATTGACTCCGCCATGATGAATCCGGTCAACACGTCAGTGACAGTGAGTACGTAGCGATTCCCATTGAACGTAGGTGGTAGTTCCAGTATGTCAGAGGTGACGAGGTCCATTGGATGCTCTGGTACAGGCACAGGCTTCATAGGCGGTGTAATACGTCGTCCTTGCCCACAACTCACAGCGCAGCGTGCACATGACTTGACGAAATGTTCAACCGTAGAGCGCATGTGATCCCAATAGTAGGAATGTCGCAACTTGGCCAACAGCTTCTTGCTTCCCAGATGGCCGCCGAAGAAATGGCAGTGAGTGCGCAACAACATGTCTTGCCGTAGACTCCAGGGAACGCAGATACGCAGATTCTGCTGATCTTCTGTGTAGTACAACATGCCGTCCATCATCGTCACAAACCTGCCATGCGCCTTCAACCACGAAGTGATAGCAGGTGGCACCTTCACTGTCTTCTGTTGTTCTTGCGCTTCCAACCATGCGATGACATGCTTCCACTGTCTATCTTTCCGCTGTGCAGTGCGTACGATATTCTTCCACTCGTCGTCATCCACCAGCAAACGGACTGGATACCTGGAGAGGGCGTCCGCCGCTTTGTTGGTCGCTCCTTTCCTGTGTTCCACACCAGAGATGCCAAAGCCCTGAATCTTCTCTTTCCAACGTTGAAGTACTCGATTCGGCAGCTCCTTGTCTGACATTATCCAAGACCGTACAGTAGCGGAATCGGTAAAGATGATGATCTTCGCCCCGTAAATGTACGGCTTGAACGTCTCCAGTGCGTACTTCACAGCCAGGAATTCCAGCTCGTTGGCATGCTTCGTTGTTTCACTGTCTCTCACACATCGACTTGCAAACGCCACTGGATGCAGGTTGAAACCAGGACGCGCCAGTTGATCCTTCGCCCGAATCTTCAATTGCGGCTGTCCATCTTCTGTATCTTGTGCATGTTGATGCACCACAGATGACGGATGATATTGAGATAACACTGCGCCGAGTCCATCCAGAGACGCGTCTATTTCCACCACAAATTCTTGATGCGGAATCGGTGCTCTCATCACTCCATCCTTCTGACGCAGAAGAGCATCTTTGAGACCATTGAATGCCGTGTCCAGCACTGCATTCCATTTCAACCGTTGAGGCTTGCCTTTCAGTGAGTCAAAGAGAGGCTTCGCAATCGTAGAAAATCCGCGCACAAAGCGTCGATAGTAGCTGCAGAGGCCCAGAAAACTCTTCAATTGCGTAGGAGTCTTGGGTTGCGGGAAGTTATCCACGGAAGTCAGCTTCTCTGAGTCCATCTTCAAGCCATCCTTCGTGAGTATAAATCCCAGGTATGGAACTTCCGCACGAAAGAAATTGCACTTCTTAGGATGCATCTTCAGACCCACAGCTTCCAAACGTTGAAACAGATCTTCCATGATCATCATGTGCTCTTCATACGTCTCCGTAGAAATTAGTAGATCGTCAATGTAGCCACAAACTTTTCCCACGCCGTATTTCAGATCCATGCCCGTCAAGACTTGGTTGATCAAGCGTTGAAAAGTAGCTGGAGCAGAGTGCAAACCGAATGGCATTTTGGTGAAAGCAAAGTTGCCAAAAGGACAGATAAACGCAGTCTTCGCCATTGATTTCGGGTCCATCGCAATCTGGTAATAACCACTGCGTAGATCCAAACTGGAGAAAATTCTGGCTCCATTGCCTGCCGCCGCATCCAGTAACTGCATACAATGAGGGAGGGGGTAGGCTGATCTGGAGTGTTCACTCGCTGTATTCACCCTGGTGAAATCCACGCAGACTCTCAGCTCACCAGTTCCTTTCTTCCTCACCAACACCAAGGGTGAAGCCCACGGGCTGTCGCTGTGTACAATCACGCCCATGTCCAGTAGTTGCTGTATTTTGGCGCTGAGATCCGGTAGATCGTGGAAGGGTACACGCCTCGACTTCTGCGCAATCGGCGGATGCGAGCCAGTGTCGATATGATGAACCACTCCTTCAGCCACTCCAAGTTCTTCTTCTTCTACGGCGAAACCCACATGCTTCTTTAGCAGAAAAGCCATAGCTTCATCCTTCTGCTGCTCCGTGATTTCAACCCAGGCTTCTCTCTTGAACATTTCTTCCAGCTTCTGCTTGCGTTCGGCTGTCAACGGTGGTTGAATAGCAAACGCCCGCACTGCTGTAGAATTGGAGCTTTCTTTCTGCGGTTTGCCGTCTTTTGCTTCACTCGTAGATGACGCTACAGTATTCACAGACGCTGAGGTCGTCTCTTCTTTCTTTGGCTTCTTTGGCGCTTTGTTCGAAACGTAGTGATAGTCGTAGGTATCCACAGGTACCAAACGTCCCAGTTTCACACGTCTCTTCGCCGTCTTCGGCCATGAAGTGAAATTGTGCACGGTGATGGACAGTAGTCGATTATGGCCGTCACGCTCGATGATCCCAGATTCCACGCCCAATCCCTTCTGTAGCAATTCTTCCTCGTTCACCATCAGTAAATGACGCAGCATGACTTCCTTGTCCATTGCCGCCGCAGGATCCTGGGCCAGAATTGTACCATCTTCAGAGCAAGGCACCAAACGAGCAATCAGCGTCCTCGCCGACAGAGCAGGAACCTTCTGTGAACCAGCCAACAATTGCACATTGTAGTAGGTCTGAGGCGCTTCAACCTTCTTTGGCGGAGCTGTATGTACCGGCTCTTCCACACCCAGCAGACAAAGTGCTTCTCCCCTCGTTGGTCTAGTAGTCGTAGATGTAGCTGTCTTGGATGGTTGAGCACTGTAGCCTGCGGTGGCAGCCCGTTGCTCCACCCATCCCCACCATTCTGCCAGTCCGCCTCCCGCGACATCCCATGCTTCTCCAACTCCCAACTGAAAGCCGGGTGGTCGTAGATGCTTGGCGTTGCGGAACAAATCCACACCATTGTCGTCGAGTAGGCGATAATTCATTGTAGTAATCGTAGGGGTACCTAGCAGTAGGCGAAGATTCGAGTGCGGATTGTCGTCGATCACAGCTACCAACTCCGTCATCTTTCTCTTCTGTCTTCTTCTAGAGAAAGGCAGCGCCACCTGCCATTTGTAGCCAGTTATCGGCACTCCATTCGCCCCAACCATACGGCGGCTGAACGGCACCGAACGCAGCTTCAGTTCCTCTTCTGTCAACAGGCCCTTCTCCAATAACTCGTTGATGACGCATCGACCAATCACCGACGTACCTGCCCCCGTGTCGATGATACCTTCAATCTGCAATCCACACACCGTGAAGTGATCCGTGATGCATGGACCAGATGGCGCCACTGCGCCCTGTTCATTCGCAGACATTTGCACAGGTAGAGGGGAACTCCTGCCTTTATCCTCTCCAGTGGCCACCAATGAAGCTGGTAAGCTTGCTGTAGCCCCCGGTGGTGCAACAGTTTCATCTTCTTCTTCCTCTCCCATGTCTGCCGCTCGCCGGCACCCGAGCGATGGAGCTTCTTGAATAATGTTCAAAAACGATGCAGGCACGGTGCCCTTAGCCTGGGGTTTTGCGCCGCCCCGCGATCCGCCGTTCCCTCGCCGACCACTGAAGAACCGTCTGTTCGAACCCGACTTCTGCCGCCAATTCGTACCGCGTGGACGCTGAGGACAGTCACGCTGAAAATGCTGCACATCGCCGCAGATGTAGCATCCTGCCTGCGCTGCGTCTTTCGGCTTGTCAGTCTTCGCTTCAGCCGTCGCATTTTCATTTGTAGAGGTAGTAGTAGTGGAAGTAGAGGCCGCTGATGTTGAAGTTTGCTGGCCGTAATTCTGTGACTGTCGATTCCCCCGAAATCCGCCTCGGCTGTACCCGCGGTTTCGCTGGAAACCACTACGCCAAGACTGCCCTCCTCCTCTTCCTCCATAGGGCGCCACGTAGAGTTGCCGAGCTGCTGCTTCACTGTAGTAGACTTGGCCGTACTCATCCACCAGGACATCTTCGTCGTAATCTTCTTCCTCTTCGCCCTCATCTTCCTCGTCGCCGGCCTGCAGGGTTCGGACTGATGCACCATACGTCTCACGTTGACGTCTCTCTTCCGCTCGCATCTTCTTCAGTCCTTGCTGATTCGTCGCAATCTCCTGACAGCGCGCGACCAACTGGGCGTAGGTCTGATCTTTATTCGACATTTTTTCGTTGTCCAAAATAGTACGCCAATCTGCAGGAAGAACATTCAACAGCTGCACCTTCATGTACGGGTCTGCCACTTCCTGAGAAATCGTAGGATGGGCGATGGCGTGCATCATACGCAGTCGAATGGTCATCTTCTGAAAAGGCTCCTTGTCCAACCAGCAGAAATTCTCCAACTCACGTTGAGCCTGGTTAGTATCGGTGTCAGTGGTGCAAGTTTCAAGAACGTAGGATTTTAATTTCTTGTAAGTAAATGCGCCGGTTAGTTCCAGTCTATTCTTCTCCGCACAAAGCCACATGTACGGTGTACCGTCGAAAAACGAAAGGAGTTGCGTCGCCCATTCTTCCGGTAAATGAAGATTGACTGCTGCCCAAGTCTCAAACTGCGTGAAAAATTCCTTGGCAGCCAGCCGTGTCACGCCGCATTGATCCCATCTTCTCGGCTTATTCACCTGCGGCTCTTTCGTCTTCCTGGAAATTCCGCGGAGTTTCTCATAACGGGCCATGCCCTCTTCTCCCAGAAACAACTCCACGCCCTCTGGTACATTGCTGGTTCCAGCTGCCGAACTCGTAGACGGACGTACCGGTACCAGCTCACTACCACCAGCATCCGCTTCGGCTTCTCGACTGGAGTGTACACTCGTCGATGCAGCTCCCACAGATGCAGAACGTGGCCGCGTCTCCCCAGATGCCGATCCAGCAATGAGCGAATGTAGCGAATGCACTGTAACTGTAAGCGCTTCTACTTTCGCCTCTAGCCGTCTCATGGCCGGCGTCTTCTGCGCTTCGTCGCTTTCTTCCGCGGACTCCTTCGTCTTCACTCCCGTAGCTGTCTCCACCTTGGAAACTTCTCCACCCGTAGCTCCCGCTGAAGGCAGTGTCAACTCGCTCTTCACGTGCGTAGTATCCACGGTGGTGCTTGTCGATGGTGTAGCCTTCATACTCTTCAATTGTTCCAACTGTCTCTTCAACTCTTCTATTTCTTTTGCCGCTGCGGTGTCGTGTTCTTTCTTCTCTGCCTTCTTAGCTCTGGCTTCCGCTTCCAACGCCCGCTTCTCAGAAATCTTCAATCTATTCGCCGCCACCGCACCCTGGGCCAAGCGACGCTGTTCCATGGCCTCTTGTGCGCGGCGATCATAGTCCAGTTCTGGTTCGTCTTCACTGCGCGGCGTGAGCTTCACTGGGCCATACTTCGAAGGATACTTGGCTACCAACGCCAGTACATCTTCATCATTCGCCGCTACTCCCGCCACCTCCGGTAGTCGATTGAAGGGGGGGTCCAACCCCTCCTTGTTCTCCTTCCCCACCATAGGGGTAATAACCAAACGGTGACGAAGTTCGCGCGTAGATGCCAGTCCCGGCGTGTAAACCAACCGTGCTTGCTGTCAGATCTTTGATAAAAGACCTACAAGCACAGCCAAGAAGATACAACACAACACCCACAACAGGAAAGAAGAAGTACACCCAACGTTCGTACTGTACGTAGAATATTCGTATATACGTAGTACTTGAGCTTCTTGGTACGTAGACACGTCCGTATTCAATCGTCGAACACGAAGAGGTAGCTGCTTCCTCCCCGTCGATTCGCCACACCAACAGGCTTGTGCTTCTACCCGTAGAAAGACGCCGACGCTCTTCCGTACGTAGAACACCGTAGCCTATACATACATACACACAGCAGCTTCAATACGTAGAACACAGGTTTGTCTTCTCTCCCTAGATACACTGTACCTACGCAGTGCACGTAGTATAAATACACACGTCACTTTAGCTTCGGCTCGGCAGCAACTGATTCTTCCACAGTGACGTTACACTTCCTGGAAGAGAAAAATCCTGCTTACCAAACGCTAGAATGCGTATGATGATACAGCATAAGCGTCCGGCCAGTTTGATGCGAAGTCCGTTGTGCTTGACGCCACCAACAGTTGAGGTAGAAATAGGAATAGAAAATCGTTGAAATAAAGTTTGCAGCGTCTTCAACAGTAGAGGCTTCTGTCTTCGAATAACGTAGAGAATCGGCCGCTTCTCCACGCAATCGCAGCCCGTCGCCTCTCCACCAACGATAAGACAGCCAAAGCAAGGCTGCCACACCGCAGTCTGACATACAGGCCCCACCCGAGCGGCCAACACGAACAGGGATGTACGTACCTACTGACCAATGGCGAAAGACAACGGGCGAGCAACAGATATGAACGCCCTCTACCGGTAGCACAAAGAAACTATGGTAGGCCCCACACCCAAACAGCCGAATAAGGAGTTTGAAGCACAAAACCTGAGAGAATGAGCCAATCAAGCTCGGTTACGGACCTCCATGCAGTGTAGGTAGGCCAGCACCCTAGTTTAGCAGCTTTTGGCTTGATAAACACTAGGATAGAAAACCACAAGATACGTAACGTAAGTGAACTAATTTTGTTTGTTTGTTTGTTTTGCAGCACGAGAATTACCAGCAAGACCAATGGAACAGTATGAGGACTGAACCCGAATGACTGACTGATTCTCTCAAGTCCGTGATACGAAATACTTGTACTTTTATGAGAAAACTACATAAAAGATAACATGATGAAATAAATACGAAATAAGACCAGAAGAAACAAGAAAGTAAAAGGCACACCGCACCGCACACACACGACCGCCTTTGAGCGGAGCACAAGGCAAGAAGTAAAGTAAACAAGAGTTTCGTTCGTTTATCGAGGTCGAAAGACCCGATCATAGGCTGATCACAAATGACGTTCAACAGCGCGCAGCTGAGGTACGCGCGCTATTGGTCGAAGGGGCAGCGTGGTGCGTGTTGATTGGATGATGACATCCGTCCACCTTTCGCGTCATTTGGCGTAGACACCCGAAAAGTTGCACAGCCTACTGAACGCATGGCCTTCCGAGTAGCGTAGCCTTCCGTATAACGTCAGGTCCGCCAGTCACCCCGACACTACAATAACTTTGGGGGGCAAAGGGGGGAAAACGGCGGCGGGGGAATCCCCCCCCCCCCGGGTCCGGGGCTCTATATCCCCCCGCCAAAATCTAGGGGGGGTGGGGGATGGTCGGTTTGGCTCTCTTTCCCAGGGGGGCTTAGGTGGTCCAGTTTACCCCATACTACCCCATGTACAAACAGTACATACATTTTGCGGCGCTGTGACAGTCGTGGGTGCGTACTGCGCACTCGTTGACGAGACAGACGCCGGTCTGCGGGTGTCGGCGGTGGTCGGGCGGGCACTGGCAGGTGTAGTAGGGCGCGCCGGCGGGGTGCTCGCGGCAGTGCTCGCGCTTGCGCCGGTCGCACGCGTGCTCCCCCTGCGTCGGGTCGCACGCGCCCGGCACCATGCAGCGCCCCGTGCGCGCGTTGCGCTCCAGCACGCCGCGGCACACGCAGCGCGTGCGACCGCCCGCCCCCCGCGCGCACTGCTCATGCTCAGGGATCGATCTGCGCAGGCCATGCAAGATTCTATTCTTGTTCATGGATCCTTGATACTACTAGCCCTCATGGCGCGTTCACAAGAGGTCCGTAAATCCGTACGTCCGTACGTTCGTCAACTATATTGGTTGACGGACGGACGGACGAACACATTATGGGTTGACGAACGGACGGACGTACGGATTTGGAATTACGGACGTCTGGTGAACGCGCCATCAATGTGAATGAATAATCGACCCTTTTGTCGCTTCAGGACGAGGCAGGGTACGGTGCACGAGATTGTTCCCGCTTCCGCGTTGGGCGACCGGCCGATCGCGAGTCGGATGGCGAAGTTGCTGTGCGACGAAGTGTCCACCACCTCATTCCATCCCGTCGCTTTCCCGGGCGGATCGGATCTGATCCTGAATTACGACGAACACGTACTAGTCAACCACTACAAGTTCGGAGTCATTTATCAGAAGTTTGGACAGGTAAAGAAAGCTACAGTAAGAGGCAATCAAGTACTGTAATGTTTCGTGTATAGCCCCCTGGGGCTATATGATCGGTAAGCCCCGATTAGGGGGGGGGGCTATATTCGAGGCGGGGCTATACAAAAGGGGGCTATATAAGAGGGCATTTTGCATTAGTGACCAAAGTAAGGTAATTTGACCCCCTGAACTCGTTTTTATGGCTTATTTTGCCTTTACACAAGCTAAAGTGGTCTAAAACAGGCTGCTCTTGCGCAAAAATTATCATTTTTGACAAGGACTGACCATTTCTGCTGAAGTGGTCAAGAGGGGTGAAAACCAAAATGTATCCCAAACTGCCCCAAATGATGCGCCATCAACTCCCATGGCTAGAAACACGTTGAAAACGCTGCTTTCAGCTGTAAAAACCTTCGTTTTTTTCGTTTTTCGCAGTCCCTGATATGGGGCTATATACGAGTACAAATGACGATAGGCGCCGATTAGGGGGGCTATATATACGAGGGGGGCTATATTCGAGGGGGCAATACACGAAACATTACAGTACATAGGATGCGTAATCACCAATGTAGCAATATGTACGCACATTAAAAGTGCGGGGTAAATTGCGGGGTGGGGTAAGGTCACCCCACCAGAAAACTCTGAAAGGTTCTCCACCATACCATGAGTTTGTGTAGTCCACGGCACGCGTGGACCGCTGTGTAGGTCCGCTGGCTAATACAGAGGACTACAAACGCATGGTGGAGGATCTTTTTCAGAGTTTCAGAGCATGCAATCTATTGTTTTTGGGAAAGGAAAACAGAATTCTTGCTGCGCTCAAATAATTACTCCGCTCTATCGTACGCACCGACCACCGTACCTACCTATACAATAGGTGTACTTCACACATGATATTGCATCATGTTTGAATGGGTTTCTTTGTATAGACCAAAGAAGAAGAGCTATTCGGCAACCCGAGTCACAGTGAAGCCTTGGAGGAATTTCTCGAGCTTATCGGCGACAAAATCAGCCTGCAAGATTTCAAGGGATATCGCGGGGGGTTGGACACCACGCACGGACAAACCGGCACGGAATCCGTGTACACCGTCTACAGGGACAGGGAAGTGATGTTCCACGTGTCCACCATGCTGCCGTACACACTGGGCGATGCGCAACAGCTCCAACGAAAGCGCCACATCGGCAACGATATCGTGGCCATCGTGTTCCAAGAGGAGAATACGCCGTTCGTCCCCAACATTATCGCCTCGCATTTCCTCCACGCCTTTATCATCGTTCAGCCTATCAATCCGAAAACGGAAAAGACCAGATACAGGGTAGGCAATTTTAATATTTTTTAAAAACTTTGATTTTAATTTTTCAATTTAAAACTTTCAATTTTTATTTTTTCAAAATTTTTTAATTCAATTTTCAATTTTTTAAAACTTTATTTTAATTTTTTAAATTTTAAAAAACTAATTGCTGGTTGACTTGTTTTAAAGGTTACTGTGTATGAATTTATTGATTGCAGGTGGCTGTGACTGCTCGCGACGACGTTCCGTTTTTTGGTCCAACCCTTCCGCATCCTGCCACCTTCAAAAAGGGCCAAGAGTTCCGCAATTTCCTGCTCACCAAACTGATCAATGCCGAAACGTCAGCCTGTAAAGCCGGCAGATTCGCCAAGCTTGCTGTAAGCTGCCACCCCATGCAATTTCATTCAATTTTGCGCTACAGGTTCTTTTTAAGAATGTTGATGAAAAATATTGATATAATTATTACTGAATTTTTTAGGAACGGACCAGGGCTTCACTGCTGGAGGCTTTGCACAACGAGCTGAAAAAGCGCAACATCGACTGCTACGGCAATCTGCTGCATCCAGAAATCGCAGTCGCCAGCAAGGAAAGCAGCAGCTCCAGCAGCTCAGGAGGAGGACTTTTCGAGTCGATGAAGAAAAGTACGTCTTTATTTGGGGGGTTGAATGAAACATCAAGATTACGTGTTGTCAAATCTTCCTTTGGCTCGTTCGGAAACGGAATTTAAGTATTGTATGTACATTCCTACTTATAGTCTGACCAGAGAGAGTTGGTTATGGGACTCAAGTCGTCCTGCGTAGTTTGCACGTACTTCTGCTAAATATAGTTGGAGTACACGAAGCATGGACAGAAATTCGCGTTTGTAAATCAATTTTGCGCAACGCGCCTTGAATGCCATGCGGCCAACTCTTGCTGGCCAGACTATAGTTCTTGGACATAATACTGCAATATCAAGATTCTTGGAGAACGAGAACCCACGACACCCAAGATTCGCAATTTCTTTATGAATTCTTGACCACAATAAGTAATCTTGCTGTCGCGGTTACAGTGGTCGGCGGTGGCAGGCGAACCAGCGCTGCGGTCGCCCAATCGGCGTCAGACTCCGCCTCCTCCTCTTCCTCTTCCACCAATAAGCAGCAAGCAGTGGCAGCTGAATCCACCGCTTCCACTACCACTCGGTGGCATACGGGCAGCTTCGGCTCAGGGAAACAGGAGAAAACGCAGCCTGCGGACTCGAAATCGGAAACTGCTTCTTTCTGCGACCTGGGCCAACGTCCATCTTCCTCCTCTGTTCGCTCTGTGGCTTCAAGCAGTGGGGATGGCGGCGGGGGAAAAGATAGGGCCGGCTCGACTCGCAGCGCATTCCCCAAGTTTCAGGAAGTGCCGGAAAACGAGGCGATACCGCCACCGAAAGCTACCTCCTCGCCTTTAAATACGTAAGCAGGCAGATAACTTTGTGGCTAACGTAGGTAACCAAAGAAAAGTTCTCTTCTGGCAGTAAATAGTTTTATCGGAATTTTGCTAAAGCGACGACGTTTATGCGGCAGTATGCTTTTTCGTAATGCGCAGGGGTAGGGTAGCACCTAGTTGTGGTTATTATGGAGTAGCGGTTGGAGTAGTGGTTGTGCTTGTTGTTTCAGTCGACACATTCGCGGCGGTGTGAAGACGGCGGTGTCGCGCAACAATTCGCGATCCAGTAGCACGAAAACGGCGGCAACCGCCACCCATTCCTCGGCTGGCGCTCAATCTACCAGCAGCCCTGAAGCAACGCCGAAGAAACAGTACAAGTCCAGGTGAGGGTCGACGCCATAGTCATAGGGTACTGTATCATGGAGCTGGCAGTATGTACGTAGAGGGTGCACCCTCCGAGCAATCGATAATCATGCATCATAGTGGCGTAATAAGCTAGTTATTCTACAGGGAAGTGACCGTACAATCATGTAATTGAGTACAGTTAGCCGGTTTCCCGGTTCATACAAGCCTATGGCCCATCTGTTGCCCATTTAAGTGCGTGTGTGCATATATTATGTGCTACGTTTTTACAGAAGCATGGGCAATATCCACATGGCTGACTCTGAATCGTCCAGTGTTGACTCCATGGAGCTGGAGCATGACTCTGACACTGGGATGGAGAGCATGTCCAGTGCAGAAACCCCTGGAAACAAGCGACTCAGCTGCAGCTTCTGCACCTTTGACCCAGCATCTGGTGGAGCAGATTTGGATCCCAATAGTGAAGGTTGGAGAGACACTAATTATGGGGTAACATGGGGTAAAGTGGACCACCCAACGCGTTCTCCAGAACCAAAGCCTGAAATAAAGCAACAAACTTTGGGTGGGCATACCTACAGTAGTATGACCCTACGTTTGGGTGCCAAGTACCTATGACCTAATTTCTAAACTTATTTAGAGAGTTATTAGCAATTTTCGGTGGTGGGGAAAGTGGACCACCCCAAGCACCCAAGATTGAAGTTGGGTGGTCTGAATTCCCGTGGTCCACTTTCCCTTCGCATGCTACTCTACCTATCTGCTGAACTTATCGAGGGAATACATATATGTTGGGTGTTGGAAGAGGAATTGTTGGAGCATGGCTAATGGTGGCTGTTGATGCTTTGCAGAATACCAGAAACTGGAGGAACTGCTGATGGAAATGGCAAAGCTGAAGACGGAGAAAATGGATTTGCTTAGACAGAATGTGGTGAGTAAACTTTTTTCTTTGCTAAGATCTTTTTTTACTTGTACAGCAATCCAAGGTACCGTACCTGGGTGGCCTTAGTCGATTCTACCCCACCAACCAGCAGGATTTACCCTTACCTCACAATAAATTCACAATCTTCTATCTTTTCATTTTTTGTTTTACCATTTGCAAAAATATGTGTTGCAGACTTGCAAGACTGACATCAAGAAGCTGAAAACCCGCGAGTGTCAGCTAGCCGGCGATCTGGTGGCCGCTAACGAGGAAATAACTCGATTGCAGCAGCTGCTCAAACGATCAGCCTCATCCGATGAGTAGTTCCAGTACTCCACAAGTGCGACCA